>JAHZMT010001257.1:0-31600 GCA_027743785.1 Sinhomidia bicolor
CAGTAGAAAAAAAACAAGAATACTCATATCATTATTATATATATACAGCATCCATACTTTACACACAATTTTTTCTTATCAGGGTCAACAAGTATAATAATAAATAAATAAATAAATAGCTCTCTCTCTCTCTCTTCTTGTAGAAAAAAAGAAGAATGTGTAATTATAATTGCTCTTATGAGGATGATCATCATGACCGTCATTTTCATAGTCCGTGCTTTCCATTATCATCTTCATCTTACTTTACTCAATGTACACAAAAGTAGTAAAAGTAGTTAGTAGAATGGATATATATACATATAGTACTACTAGTAGCTTTTTATAACTGGGAAAAATTTCCAGGGGAAAAAAGGTGTACAAGAAAAAGAGAGAGAGATAATTTGTTAAAATGGACCAGGAAAGAAAGTTTAAAAAAAAAGTACTGAACATGCGTTTGTGGTGATTATTATTTTTTTGTGCGTGAAATGGAAGGGTTTGTTGTTGTGATGGAAATTAATTAATGTCACACACTTGCTGAAAAGTACTAGAGAACATCATCATTGTCGTTGTTGTCAGTGATGATGCTGATGATGAGGATGTGCATCTGTAACAGGGATTCTGTTTGCTAATAATATTTGATCGGAAAAGTCAGAGTACTAATTGTGTTGGCAAGTTGGTGTGTGGTGGCGTGTGTGTGTAAAGTAAAGAGAAAGACAGAAGAAGAGCACCTTGTCGTGGTACACACACAGTGTGCAGTAGTACTAGTCCAGTCAACCGTTTTTGGTTGGAACAGACCACCACTTTTGGAGGTCAAGTTAAGCAGCAGCCACTAAATTTGCTAGATGGACTTGTGCCGCCTGGAAACAAAAAAAAAGTTTGTAGTGGTGCTTGTTAAGACAGTTTGGCTTTTTGAGTTTATTTGCTTATCACCATTCATCATCATCATCGTCAACAACATCAGTGATGATGATGGTCATACACACTCATCATCATTGTTATTTTTATGGTTAAGTATATACACGGCAACGTAAAAGCAAAATTGAACAAACATGCAAAGACCATTAACACGTTGTTAATTGGCTAACGTGATTCTTCCAACTTTTGAGACTCATTTTTTTGTCATAATAAATATTATAATTAGTGAGAATACTTTGTGTAGCAACGATCGTCTCAGGGAGCGAAGATTACTTTCTATACAAATTTTCACCAACATATTTAAACCAAAAAGTGCCATTGCGTCAGATTTCTTTAATAAAAAGGACC
Organism: Sinhomidia bicolor; assembly: GCA_027743785.1. NCBI lineage: Eukaryota > Metazoa > Arthropoda > Collembola > Entomobryomorpha > Entomobryidae > Sinhomidia > Sinhomidia bicolor. Next base: position 1,243 of record JAHZMT010001257.1, read on the forward strand.
AAACTCTACACAGCTAATAAATAACCATACTTTAGCAATTCCTTTTGTTGAAATTGTGAAAACGTAGTTTCCATCTGATTGTCAACTGGTACACGTGCAATTCAACAAACAACAGCAATAATACTTGTAGCTAGTAAGTAGCTAAATTTGGCCTTGAACTTGTGGCCAGGTGTTTTCATCCAAATTGTTGATCAAATATTGAATATACTATGATTCGTAATCACTTTCACTGCCGCCAGCAGTTTTGACGTTGGTAGAACGGATTCTTTAAAAAACACTGTTTAAAAAAGGTAAAGAGAAAGCTTCAAACACAACTGTATCTCTATTCTAGTCTCCTCCAAGTAATTGCCAGTTGAAAACTACGTGGAACGTTTTGTACAAAAAATTTTTTAAATTCAACTTTCTCCTACTTTTCATCACACTCGCATTTTTTTCCTGAGGAAGTACAATTGGTAAGTTATCATAATTTGCTTTCTTTTCCTTACTGAATTTTATCAAAGTTTAAATAAGTTATTGGCACGTGCCGTGTGTGGTGCAGCAACGTACAATTCCTTACATTTTTGTCTGCTTAGATAATCAAAAAATGCTAGTATGGTTATCAAGCAATGCAAGTACCAAAAAAATGTATTCATTGTTACTGTTAAAATAGAACAATCATAAGACAAGCACAAGAGAGTACCTAATGGTTTGTTATATATATACATATATATATATGTATATTATATAAGCATCCACATTAACATAATCAACTTTGCAAGTAGCTGTCAATAAAGTTGATTTGGTTGGCATTGCATTGGTTGGCTGACTGGCTGGTAGGATTGGGATTTTACTGATTAAATACTAAACTGGTTAAGGATGGTTTTTTAAATAAAAAAAGAGTATACTTTCGTACACAGTGATACTTGAACTCTGTAGGCATATTTTTTAAACATGATAATAATAATAACCAATATTGATGATGATGATGACGATGAGATGAGAATGCTGTTGAAATGAAAATGACAATGATCTGGTTCGATTAGTCTCAAAGTGAAGTTAAATTTCTCATACGACTCGGCAGCCATCATCCACTCACTCTCCCTCTCATCAAAAACTTATCTTTCTCGTTCTCTAGTTGCGTCTGTCGAACACTTGACTTTATTAAATTTAATACTACAGTTATGCTTCATGATGATGATGATGATGATAATATATCACTTTGGCATGGTGATGAAATGCTGTATTTTGTATGCTGGAGAAAAAATAAATGAAACTAGGTACAATTAACTTGAATCTAACTATTTATCTAGTGATACATTGCATTGATTATACAAGTAAGTAGTAGTGTGTCATGTACCCATTCGTCATTATTATTATTATTTTATTCATTATTTCATAACATAAAATATTTGGCGTTTCTAAGCATAGGCACATAATAAGCAGTTATGTAAACGTACTCTACAATCCAGTTTTTTGGTAGTAGTTAGTTAGTTAAGTTAGCTAGCATTGCATTCCTCCTTCTGTTGATATAAGGGAACGTAAGAATGATGATGAAGATCAGGCCAGGCCAAATATCATCAAATAATCAGGCTCCAAGCCACATGGAAACTCCACTGCTGATCTTTACGATCATCATGTGTAGCTACCTATATTATAGTTTAGTCATCATCATCGCCGTCGTCCGTCGTACCTTGCTTCTGCTTCATACATGCATGCATGTAAGCTAGCAAGCTGATGATGATAATGTTGATGATGTACCTACTAACTAAACTAACTTGAAACAACTGCGCAGGTTATTTCATGGGGTTTGCTTTGATGATGATGATGATAATAATTTCCGTGGCGGTGCATATGACGAGATGAGGCAACTGACTCAGATTCTGATCTGATCTGCTGCTGCTGTAATGCTTGCTGCACCTTTTATTCTTGGCTGTGTAGAGAGAGTGCTGCATAACGTTACGTATGAATTGAATTACTTAAAGTACATACTACTACTGTCACCGCATTATTATTGCTTCCACACACACATATTTCCATATGCCTAAAATGCAGAAAGTGGGAAGTAAGCGACCAACTGGATATCCATCCAGCATGTATGTATGTATTTTTGTTGTACTGAAATAGGATGGAGTTAGTTACAACTGGATAATGTTAGGATAGGCAGCAACGTTATCTTTTATTTTCACGTAAAGCAGTTTTAGTACACAGGGCATGTATGATGATGATGATGATGATGATGACCGCTAGCAACTATCGCTAAATATGAACTGGTAAAGTTTAAAAAAGAAAGCAAGCTGTAAAGTAGGCAAGCACCTAAATGCGTACTTATACATGAATACTCTCGTCGGTTATATAACAACCTGTAAGCAGAGATTCGCCTTTGTGCTACTCTGGATTTATTGTTAATTAAATTTCAGTTGAGGATAACAACCGTCTAGCAGTACATTACTGCAAAACGTTCATTTTCATAGAGAGCTGTCGTCCAGTGTGCCAACTGGACTGTTAGCGGAAAACCGATGTCATAAAAATAATTGATGTAAGCTTAACAGTATAAGCGTATGATAATGTCTTTGTGCGATGATATCTGTCGTCATATTATTTATTATTATTGTTGTTTTTGCTGAATCATTCTTATGTACCGTTTTGTACTCAACAAGCTTTATATTATTAAGGTTCTGGGTATAATGTTTATCAATAGTATTGGAGGAAGGCATTTACTCTAGTAGTAATAAAATAAATGTAATGTCCGAAGAGGAGGAGGATACATAACTAAAGTTGTAACTCTAAACTATCTACTTTGACTTACGGATTATGTGTCATTTCTCATTAATGTTGATGACAAGCAGTATGCATGTAGGTAGGTACCTCATTACACATCAAAAACATCCGGATTGATACCGAAACTCATTAACGTTGTTTTAAAATGAACGACAAAACTTGAGAAGAAAAAGTAGGTACATTATATCTTGTTGTTGTAGAAAATTACAAAACAAAAGCGAGAAAAACATTGTGCTTGGTGTTGTTGAATGTGTATTATTATTTTTTTTAAAATTATTTTAATATTTATATGCTCATATTATTGCCTACTCAAGCTTAATTAATTACTACAACCTTTTTTCTTATAAACTTTTGTGTGGCGAATAAAGAACTCGTGTATATGCGGACAGTCCTGATTCTGTATTAGTTTCCAATCTGCTAATTTTGTTCAAAATCCTGTTTGCATTTGATTCACAGAAAATCATTTTTGGCATGAGTATGATTTGATTATGATTGTTGTTGGTTAGAAGAAAACAAGATAAATGTAGTGTCATAATTAATAATGACGTTTCTTAAATAAAATACTCCAGGATATAAATAACCATAAATAACAGCAGCATATTCTTCTACATCTCCAATCCACATTTCTTATCCACCCATTCCAAGCTTCAGTGAAAGCTACACAGGCATATCCCATTTATTTCCTCCCACTTCCGCTAAAGTGGAATTGAATGGATAAATTGAAAATTATTGTCATTATTTATTTAATCATATTATTATTATTACTAACTCTCGAGAAAGATTTTGAGTGGGCGTGTGTGTAAAAGACGGCACGGTTGTAGAAAAGAACCCAAAAACAGTTCAGCAAAAGCAAAAGAAAATTATAGAGCACGGTCAGTAACTGTATAAGTGCATATATAATCCAGTAAAGTAAAGAGTAAATTCTGCTGCATTCCGAGAAAAAAGATAAGGTTTAGCCAAAATTGTCAGCATTCGTTACTCGTCAAGATGAACTGAATGCATGTGGCATTTTCCTAATAAACGTATATTTGCAATTTATTTACTTTGAGGTAAATACTTGGTGTAGAGTATAGAGTCTTCTTACCAACTCATACGTTATTTTCTACAAGTGTTCCCATATAGCTTACAAAAAACGCGCTACATGTTTAATAATGCACATTCCACAGCTTATTCCACATTTTTTATGCTACTGTCACTTTCAATTTACTTTTCACTCAATTTAATTGTTCCTTGCTTAACCATGCAGGCAATATGTTGTGCGTAATTAAGTTAAATATTTTTATTATTATCGGTAGTAATCAATGAAAACGCTTTTTAATTGCTATATTTAGCCATTCTGCAATAATGTTTTAACTGGTCGGAACAAGACTAAAACTACACAAGAAAGATATGTACATCATCAGTGAGTAAAACGAACGGTTATCTGGAATATTTGTCGTGGAATCATGCAGAAAGGGGAAGGGACGTACTTAAGTCAGTCTTAAAGGCCAGTCAAATATGTAATAAAGTAATCACGTATTTTATTATACTGCACGCCAGTAATCTTTCACTAATTTGCCATGCCTCAAGTAGTTTTATATCTCTACAGTGTTCTCATAAACATTCTGCTCAATTCAATTTTCATTTTTTATTGCTGACTATTTACATGATTTTCAGTTCAGGATTAATAGCCTGTTTTTTTCACTTATTTTCTACTAGAGTTTGGTGTTAATTACACGTGTAGTTTTTGACATTCGTGTAGTATCGCACCTTTTTGGTGAAGATTGCCTGCCGTGTTGAGTTACCTCCTTGTTTAATTGCAAGAGCAAGAGATCGTGCATTACTTTTCGCACTAGAGGTTTGAAAAATTGAAGAAAAAAACGCGTAATTTTTTCAATTAGCATAATAGTACACAATGTACACTCTAATTATATGATTATTTACCTATGTACGATTTAACAAGAGCAATAATTATAATTTTATTACAGTGTACTTAATGCACCTAAACCGCATATTATAAATTTTTTATCTAAAATTGTATGCTTTACTTACTTAACGTGCTGTACGAAAATACGAACACTGTATGCAAAACATTAAAAATGCTATAATTTTTTTTCTGCGAACAAACGCATGTTTTTCCTGTTAACGTCTACCACAACAAGGCATTACTTTATGGATTTCTTGATTCAATAAATCGTGAGGATCATGATTCCGCTATTTTTTGCACGAACGAACGAGAACGGTGCACACTGCTTGTAAAATGCGGAATCAATAAGATTATATTATAAAGCTGATTATTTATTATTTTTTTATTAAAGTTTTTCTAAAAGAAAAAAAATTGCCTGTTACCATATGCAACAAATGTACTGGTTAGCATGCTACGTTTGTTCTAAAAAGAATTTTCAATTATTTCCATTAATATTTTTTACTTTGGTGGTAAGTAATAGCAAATCATATTAAAAATAAGAGACGTCTAACCTTTTCTCTTGTTGTTCAAGTGCTGTCTGATTGACATAATATTGCATATAGGTATACTATTAATGCTATATATTATAATGTTATATTTCTTGTTTCTTAAATTTTTCGCATGCTGTGTACATTGGTGATGGCTGAGTGCAGACTTAAAAAATGAAATCAAACTACCGCGTAAAAATTACAATACTAGAAACTAGAATTGCTCAATAAATACATATATTTCAGGTTTTCAATTCGATAGATTCGTGGTGGTGGTGCTTTATCGTTGTAATAAAGATGAAATATAACTTGTTACAGGTGCCCCAAAAGACAGCAAATGGCTGCAGTGTGCTAGCTGTACTTTGAACAAAACACCTGAACGCAATATATACATATTTACACCTGTTGTTCCTGTCTCAAAAAAATTTCTTCTTTATGATTGTAGTTAATTGTTAGTGTTGTTTAACAGCTTCAAACTGCTGTGCTTGCTATACAGTGAGCTATTACGAGCATTCAAATGTCATTTTATCAATAAATAGAGTGCAAACTGCAAGTTACTCATCAATTCTAGTTGATGGATAGGGATTGAGATTGGAACATTGCCAAAATCCGTGTAATTGTTTGGCTAGCTATTTTGCCTTTCCCTTTAATAAATAACAATAGCAATAAGAACAAGGGTCATCATAATAATCGAACAATATACTTGCTAAAGAAAGAAGCAACAATTAGGCAAGGAAGAGAAAAAAACGTATATTTTACATTGTATCACCTTACCAGAGGAACATAATGTGCGCATAAAACTCATACTTGATATTTTAATAGACTTGAAATTATGTTATTTTCTTATGCTAACTTCAATTATTGCGGATGCTAATCTGATTGTAAAATCAAAACGCCTGCATTGTCTAACATGTCAGAACTTAATTCTCCTTGCATAATATCAAATATCTGCTACTTTTTTTGAAATATTTTGGATTGCTGCTGCATAGTCTCTCTACTCAACTTTTTTTGCGACTTTCAAGTTGTAGCAAAAAATTAAGGCTTAGCAATGCTGTGTGTAGTGTTATCAATCATTTTAGAAACGTCTGACAAACATCCTCTCTAAAGTCTTCCCGGAACAACTGTAAACCCGCAGTTGTTTACGTTAACTTTTCTTGGCATAAAATATGTTTTATGGTTTGTACTAAGAAAAGGCTCTCAACTTGTAATATTTTTATGGCCATGTAGCTATTTTCTTACTCCACCAATCATTCATAGTCGACGATTTTGGAAAATATCAAAACGTTCATTGCTGAGAGTGCAAACGATGATGGCGACAGAAAAATGTCATAAAAATATGGCCATTAATTATTATTTTTGCATCATTTACACTTTTCTTTATCCTCAACCTTCATCCTCACACAAGCTTTAGAAATTGGACTTTTAATTTTTGAAACGTCAGCAACATTTCACGAATGTTGAACAAGAGAACAAAGTCTTTGTTGTAAATACTACGTTACATTTTTACAGGATGAAATTAAAAGACTCTGAACGAACGCTGTTCAGTTCCTTGGTCACTTTTTAGTGATGATGGTACTAATTTCTGGTTTCAAAATACAAAATTGTAATAACATATTATTTTGATGCAATTGTTTAAATAAGTGTGATAAAGCAAACAGAAAAATGCTGCCATTATAATAATCCTACAAAGCACAGTTTATGCTTCTGTTACCAGTAGCAGCAATAAGTTATCTGTTGACTTTCAGTAGAAAATTTTATTATCTAATGACATGAAAATAAGAACAGTTAATGAGCCAACCGTCATTTGTGGCAACTAACTGCTAACGCTGTACATGAAAACATATTACACCGTATATGCGCCCATTTACATCAGCATTTTATTTTTTTTACTTACCTAATTACTTTTCCTTCGTTGTAAATTTATCTACTATTATGCGATATTCAACAACTCAACTCTTTTTCTTTCAACATGTCAAAAGACATATATGAATTCCGTATTCCAATTTTAATTCCAAAGTGACAGTTCTTCTGCTTTGTAGCCTATTCCAAAGAATTTCTATGACAATGCCGCTCATTGCATTTACTCAAGTAAATAAAAAAAAGCTACGAACGAATATTATTATTATTATTATTATCATGCCCATCTCCTTTTTAACTGTTTCACATTTATTTAAGCTGATCTGTTTGAATGAATAAATTTTGCATACATTCTTATGAAAGCGAAAGTGTATTCGACAGGATCATCATTATCGTCATCATCATATGACGAGGAACGGCACACAATCTGTCAGTTTCAGTTACCTAGCCAGCACTATGCTGATCGGACTAACGTAATTTATTTTATTTTAATTCTTTGTCAAAGTATCTTTCAGTGGATTTATCAACCCACAAAGAGTTCACTATCCCATCCCGACGAGTTTACCAGTAGCAGCCAGCCAGCTTGTCACGCATGCTTTCTACGAGAATACCTCTTCCCTCTTCTGACCTACGTCATGTATTTTAATTGAGGGGAAATGTAGAATGTCATTCACACTAACGGCTGCTGCTGCTGCTGTTGCTGTTGCTACTACGGCTCAAAGTTCGTTTTGGTAATTGCATAAAAGTTGGAACAAGAACGACGCGAATTATAATTATATACCTTGAAATTTTATTAGCAATCTTTTTTTTTTGTAAAAAAAGCTGATGTAATAGATCCATTTTTTTACTCATAATAATTAATATAAAATATTTGTGTGTTCTTCCGTCCGTCCGTACGGAATACTATTTGACTACATTCATTTATTTAATTTCTACCGTCATTTTCTGCTGAGGCACACTGAAGGAGGTATTTTATGGTTTAGTCATTTTTCGCGGAAATTTTTTGCTTAAGTTTTATTAATGACACGAATGGAATCTTCTGAAATATAATTAATTTTTAATGTAGACATAATTGCACACTTTTTCACAGCAAGCAGCTTTTCGGAAGAATTATATTTGCCCTTTAAATTGAACTCAGTTTAAGATGTATATTAACGCTTATAAATAGCAGCTGTAGTTAGCCAAATCGCGGTATGCACCCTTAAAACTTATAGTCTTATTTCTATTTCCTGGCTAGCAATAATAATAATAATAATAATAATGTAAAAATTTGTTTTTAAAATCAGATGTAGGCACATTTAGAATTGAGAATAAATGTCTAGTTAGTCTAGTAGGTATACAAATTTAAATCAATTTACTAAATTTTACTACTAATATACAGTGAGTTTTAAGTAGCTGTACATGGCTAGCCATACAAGCAATAAAAAAGATTGTGTTAGAAAAATGCAGTTCTTACATATTGTTACATCTATACATTGATCGTGTAATAATAATATGCCAAGATACAGTATGTATCAAGCATACAAAGAGGTGCGGCTGTAATGCTGCATCTCTCCAATTAAATTGCATTATATAACTTGTAAATGAGGAAGCGATTTTTTAAATAATTTAGGCATGCATGCTTACCAAAAAAAACAGAATACATACCTGCAAGACTACAAAATCTATAATATTTAATACAAAAAAAATTATTCATATTTGTAAATAGGTACGACGGCTATTATGGGCTGTAGATCGTAAACGTATATATATTTTTTTCAATATTTAGCTCACGCTGCTGTGTGCCATTATTGTATTCAAAGTTTGATTAGTTGGTTGAAGAATTTGGTGTGTGTATTTGTGTATATGTAGGTAATATTATTATTATCCCATAGCACGTATATATGTAGATGGCAGTTTTCTAAGTTATGTGTCCTTTGAACTTTTATTACATTTACTAAATGAAGAACTGCATTTCATATTTATCGCGTTTTGCACGCGTACGCATAGGCATAGGCAACGCATAATAAACATGTCGATGAGCGGAGAGTGTCCTTATAATAAATTGTATGCAGTTGTGATAAGCGTGTGTCTTGCCTGAGACTCTTTTTTTATTAATAGTACTTTTTGCCTTGGTGTGTGGTGTCGTGCCGTACTAAATAGATATTTTCTTTGACCAATTGCAGTCGATAAAAAAAGGTTATTGGAAAAGTACCACATATTAACGAACGCAACCCACCACCCACCACCACAGCCCAGTGTTGACCCTTTCCTTTGCACAAATCGCCTTGCTGAACTCATTGACCATTCTTTGTATTTGGATTAAATATTCTTTTTTTTTACTTTATAAACCAATGACACGCTTCATTTTTTAGCGTAAAAATTGGATTACTTATTTATGCAAACGACGTACGTACCTACATATATACCTATACACATGTAAGCTTATATAATTAAAGAACAGCATAGTACAGTGGCAGTCGTATTTGATCAAGTTGGCCAATGATGCATTGCTGTTGTAGGTATGTAGCAGCAGCGAGAACAAACGATAGGAATTGTACAAATATAAATACAATGAAAGAGAATTTGTATTTGGATTAAATATTCTTTTTTTTAACTTTATAAACCAATGACACGCTTCATTTTTTAGCGTAAAAATTGGATTACTTATTTATGCAAACGACGTACGTACCTATATACCTATACACATGTAAGCTTATATAATTAAAGAACAGCATAGTACAGTGGCAGTCGTTGATCAAGTTGGCCAATGATGCATTGCTGTAGGTATGTAGCAGCAGCGAGAACAAACGATAGGAATTGTACAAATATAAATACAATGAAAGAGAGAAGCAGGTTGATTTTTTTCTATCCATTGATTAATTGTAAATTGAGGGTAGGCTGCTGGCGTATGGAAGGTGGCAGGGAGGCATGTGTGCGTACATACTACATACGTACATGCCCACAAAGTTATTTATCAGGTTTGTCAGTCATATCAAAAAAAAATTACCGTCCTCACTTCTATCGAGATGCATAGACCATACCGCCACGGGCAAGCATAATCTTCCAAAAGACATGAAATTTTCCATCAGTCTGATGTAAGATGTTCCTTGGAATTCTACTTTTTTTCTCGCATTTTTTTTCTTCTTTTTTATTTGTTCTTTCTCTTGACTTTAAAAAAATACTTTTCCCAATTTCGTGATAATGATGATATTGGGGAAGAAAATGCCACCACGCTTGATAGGTGATGATAGAGTTTGCAGTTTCTTACTCGCTGCCAATTGCTAACGAACCAGACTAGAAGGACACTTAGAGTGTCATAATCCAAATTATAGTAGACTCTGCAAATAATGTGTATCCTGCAAGCGTTACACCTTTTCTGCGCTGTAGAACCAGTCACATTTTGCATTTCAGTATTTTTTATTTGTTCATTTATTGTTAGAAAAAGGGACGAACTCGATCAATTACAGAGAGCCAAGTGCAGTGACCGGCATTTATAAAGCGCAGTTAGTTGATAGTTCATATCATATCATCACTATCGCCGTTTTTCTTACTTAAATAATCAGGTAAATAGTTTATTTATTTATTTACAGTATCAAATTTTAGAGCAAGTACATCTTTTCTAAATGAGTGGCTTTCAACCGTGGTCGTCACCAGAGGTTGTTCAGTTTACCAAGTAAATATTACAGGGAATTTGTTTTCTTCAGAAAATGATTGTATGTAAAAATTTGTTTTTTTTAAACGGTACAGTTCTTTATGAAAAGCTTGACATACTTCGGTGCTTACTTACGACTTGTCCAAAGTCCATTTTTCTGTTTGTTTTATTATTATATTCTTAATGTAACATTGAGCACCATCAAACATTTTTGGTAGTACTACTTTATCAGCATTTTTCTTCCACTAACAACATTACTCCAATTATTATAAAGCTTGTACGTGGCGTTTGCAAATAATAAATTAAAACATTTGTCTAGACCAGAATTTTGTTAAAACTAAAACTAAAAGAAAATGTTTTTTTTTGGCGAAAAGTAGCTCTTGACATTTTACAAAGCTGTGTAGTAGTATACAATGATAAACTGGCAACTCAAAGTTGTTGTAGGATAGACAAAATAAAGTATACTCATACCTAAAAATGCCTTTCTGTTTATATTTTTATCAATTTCAACGCGCATTTCCAACTTGACATTTTCAAACTTTGAATCTTTACAGCAGTAGAAAAAAGAAGGCACAGCCAAACTACTACTACTACTGGCAACAGCAGCAACAGCAATTTTGACTATTTGTTCAACAAGATACATATTATGTACCTGTGTGTGCATGCATTTTGTAATATACGCTATCCACCTATAAATAAAATATAGAGATAAAAAAGCGTTCAATATTTTCGAATGAGTTGTGATAACAAAACTATAATAATAATTATTAATAATATAGAAAATCTTTCTCATGAAATTGATATCGTCATTCATTTATTGCGTAGGTATACATTTTCTCTTCTCTTTTGACACAAGCAGCAGCAGCAGCAGTGGTAGCAGAGCAGTAGAAAATGGATTTTTCTCTCGTTGCGCGTGGTTATTTATTTATTTTTTTTATTAAATTACCTACGCTTGCATTGCGTTACCAATTGCGTAGCTGAGGCTGTAAGCAAATGTAACGACTGATTTAAGATCTCTGCTCTCTTGAACTGGTTTCCTACTGCTATATGCTGGCTTGACTTGGCCATTTTTATGTACAACATTTCTCTTCCTTCGACAACTCATTGTGCTTCTCCTCACAGAGCAGTCACTCCGTCGTCGAAAGTACCATTTATCCTTTGTATCTAGTCATCATCACTGCGACTACACACACACACATAGCAGTAGTGGAAGCGGTTGTAGTCACTAGCAGAGATATTGTAGGTAGCTTTTTAATAGGAAGGAACTTTAATCAAATCTTCTCTTGATCCTCAACGAGTTTTGCTCTGCTCGCTCGCTCACTCACTCACTTCCAACTCTTCCATCCACTCATACGTAAAGTTGCTTGATTATGATAATACTTTTTTTGAAATTAAAAGATCAAGCTTGGTTGCTCTTGGGTTCCTTTAATAATGTCTGTCCGTCTCCTCGAGCTATCCAATCCATTTACTTTTATAACAGCAGCAGCGAGTATCCTGTGTGTAAGACGTGGGTTTTTTTATATGGAGGAATGTGAACCATGCGATGCGCGATATGAACTTGTTTAATGTATATTTTTTAAATATTATACACATTATTATTACATACATTATTATCTTATCTGACTCAACTGCTTGTACTCTCTGGCGTGGTCATTTGCTTTTTAGGTATGTATGTATACTAATATTTAATGTGTACACTTAATATTGCCATTGATGCTGTATAATTTCAACTGTTGCCCAAAAAAAATTGTCGATATGCAAAAAGTTGAAGTGTAGTAGTGGGTAATCAAGCTATATATACATAATTTTTTTCTCTCGCTGTGAGTGTTTGCTTCAATATCTGCCTACAATATATGCGTATTATTCCGTAAAGAAATAAACTTGAGATTCTCTAATGCAAATACTTAATAATAGCAAGCAGCAGCAGCACTCGATCAGCCATCATCATTGTCCTCATCAATCTCACAAGAATAATAGTAATAATAATGCTGCTGCTGCTGATACATACTTTATCGGTGTCCAATCCAATATACTTGAAATTATGTGCTAGTAAATACGTTGCCGAGTGGCGATTGTATTCATGGATCGCTGTACTTACTCTATAACGACTATTTATTTCTGTTGTTGAGAGGATAACACCACTGCAACAACTATTTACAATAAGAGGAGGTGGATTTGTGGTGATGGGCAAGTTAGTTAATATGCGCTACCATGCGCGTGTGTGTTTGCTGTGATACTCATACTCTGGTGGTCATTGTAACTCTCTGTTTGACTCTTTCTCACAGCAACAGTAACCGTATCCACCACGCTACAACTTGATTACCTTACTACCATACATGTATATATTTATGATATCACAGTTTTTAAAAAAATAACAAATGTAGCAACAGCAGCAGCAGTAAGTAGATAGGAGCAGCAAAGACCAACAAAGTAGACAAGCAAGCAAGCCAGCAATGCAATGCAAGTGAGCGCTAAGCTGCTACAATTTTTTTTGGCGTGCTGATGATAATGATGACGATGACGACGACGACGATGATACTGGTGGCGTTACTAGTCCAACCAGTACTTGTTCTTGGTAGTCGTATGTTAGCATCAACAACGGCAGCAACAGCAGCAGCAGTTATTGCAGCTGGCTAATAACTGCGAATCCTCAATTCCTCAGCGGTCGTATTACTACTACTACTACTACAACTATTAAAATTATTAATATTGAAAAACTTACTTTTTTCACGCAAATCTCTTTGATTCAGAAAGAAAGAGAGAGAGAGAGAGAGAGAAAGAAAGAACTGTATCAGCACTGCCATCAGTATCTTCATCATCATGATGAGGATTACCATCGTCATTTTTTTAGATCAAGTGTAAAGTCATCATCATCATCAAGCACACACACACACACACATGTAGTAATAATTTAACTGACAGCAGCTGGTTTTTGAAAAAGAGTTTTTTTGTTACATATGTGGATATTAAATATGTGGATAAAACAAGTGCTTTGATATAATCTCCTGTTTTATATATATTTTACTATCGTTCATCGGCTTTTTTTTTAATCGGCGAGAGAGTGAGAGAGGCAATATAGCAATAAAGAAGAGAGTATTTTTTTTTCGTCGTCGTCATCATCATTTATTTGAACTCATTGATAAAGTTGTAATTATTATTACCGCTCTAACTGTTTGTTTTATGAACTGTTTACCATTTGCTGATGTTAGTATGAATTTGAAAAATCAAAAACGAAAGGTTCTGGTTCTTACTACCAGAGAACCATGTCCCGACTGCGTACAACCCTCTGATCTCGTCATCTACAAGCTCCTCCAATTCAACCATAAAATGTTGCTGAATCATGGAGTCGTTGCTTCTGGAGCACAATGAGACGGTGAAAATCATCATTGGCAAAAAAATACCCTCTACTGGAAATAATATTTTATTCAATTATTTTCAGTAGTAAAAAAAAAATAATCCAATCAACGCAGTTTTCCATCATCGCATTCACTGAAATTAGTAGCAGCAAGCAGAGAAATATATACGTATTTGTTTAAAATAACTAACTAACTGTGAAGACAATATTTTTTTAAAGCTTTGCTGTTGTTACTGTTACGTTGGTTTCGTGATGATTTGATAAAAAGGAGAGTACAAAGAGAGTGATAGATTGAAAGAACAGTGTGTACTAGAGACACGATAGTGAGCCGAGTTTTACGAAAAAAAAGAGTCATTTAAGTATGCATTCATTCATAGGTAGGAATTCACGAAAAACTAACAACGTCAGCGTTTATTTTCTCCCTACTCTCATTGTTGTGACTAATGCAATAATAATAAGCCCATTGTGTTGATTCAGAGAAGAAATAAAAACAGAAATTCTCAGTGTGCCATTTTTATCAACGTACACACTATTCAGGAAATATTGCGTTTCAGTCGTGTGATTCCTGTTTGTAAACGGATATAAATCCCAAGGTAAGAAATTCTAAAGTTAATTGTTCAATTAGATAACTGTGGTAAGGATAACTGAAACAGGCATGTCACATCCTTTAAAGTAAAATTTGTCCTTTGTACAAAAGACGGAAGAAGAAGATGATGACGATGTGTGTACATGTGCATGTTACAAATAAATGCTCAGCAGAGAAACAAAGCAGTGCAGAAGACACGCTGCAGGTAATTTTCATTTTAATGCGATGATTACCTTGTCTTGGACTGCTTCTCATTTCAATAAGTAAATTTATTTATCTGTATGCGTCAACTGAACATTTTACGCCGTCGTAGCACAATAGTACAGCGCACAAATAAATGACCATTGGTAAGTACATATTATCATTCCAGTAGTCTTTTGATTTCATTCTGGTGTTGGTGTTAGTGTTGTGGTGGTGATCGATAGCCTATATATTGACCAAACCACAAAATAAACTGCGAGTCTGATAAAAAAAAGAAGAAGGGAATCTGCTGATAATCATTCTGCTCACTTTACTAAAATGCATTATACCTACATACATGTAATAAATAGTGCTGACTGACGACGAACATGATCAGATTAGCTCTTCTTTGTTTATCACAGATAACTTTGTCAAGTCAGCATTGACTATTTGTAGTGACCATTTGGTTGAGAGAGAGAGATCCAGCCTATTGGTGCTTGGTTTTCCTCACTCAGCTCTAATTAAAGAGCGAGTATGATCAGCATTAGACAGTATGTACCAACACAGCATTATTACCACCTTTATCCAATCCATTCAGGTTTTTTTTATCAGCATTTCATGTAGGCATGAATGTGGTTGGTTGGTTGGATTGTTAGTAGTGGCAGATAATTAATTGCGGAGACAAATTCCATTGAGAGTGTGTCCGTCCTATGCGCCCTTTCATTTTACAATCAATTTATACGTTGTAAATATCAATAATAGTAAAAGAGTTTGGACTATATTGCATACAAATAACTAGTAATATTGCTATTATTATCAGCATCAGATTTTTTTTTTCAATTACGTGCTTGGCAAAATGGGCTGGGCACACATTTTAATACCAATTTGGTTTTTTACCTTTTATTATCTATCTATCTATCTGTCTGCACTCTTCTCCTCTTCTTACTATTATTAACAATATGCACTCCGCATCACTCGTCTAATAAAAAAATGAATTTTATAGTTTCCCTTCATGTTCATATGTAGTATGATTCAAGTGCGCATTCAACTGCACCAAATAACATTATTACAGCATACAGACAGATAATTGTTGAGGCTCCCTCGTAAACTGATAATGTGTAGCAAGTTAACTGCAAAAAATATTATTATCATGCAAGTCAGCACCAACAGCAAAACAGTAGAGTAATAAATTATGTGTTTGTATATAATATACATGTATATTACATATAGGTAGTAGGAGGAATTCACTTTTAGTTTTACAATGTTTTATGACCATACTGATACTACTACTACTGCTGCTGCTAAGGTAAAAATTTAACTTGATTTTTTGAAGGCAAGTGGGCTAGGGACTTTTCAATGTTGCATTTTATCTTCGTACTGTCGCCGTCATACGCTAATAATAATAATAATAGTAACATGCTGTGCGTTACGATAAAGTAATTTATAACTGTTTTATGCCTCTCAACTGCCTCTCTGTTTTATATTATTGTAAATTGCAACCATTGTAAACTAACAAATATAAGGGCGGCGTGCATTCACAGCAGCAACAGCGTTGTTGTTAGGCATTATTGCTGCCATTCATCATCACAATAGTGTAGTGGTAGTAGTAGGAAGAAACAATCTTACAATTTGATAATTTTGATAATATATCTAGCTGGTATGACAAGGATGGCAAATTGGGAAAATGTGTAAGTAACACGTTACAACTTTTTGCACACCTATCTGCTTACTTACGCTAATGCAGCAAAGTCGTAAAGCTGAAAACTACATTTACAAAATACCTAGCTATACATTACATTACTAATAATGGGCTATTTAAACTTCAAACTTGAACAAGACCAAAAGGATAGGAAAGAAGATGAACGATAAATGCGGCGCAAGCAATGTTTTCATAAAGTTGAATATATAAATCAGTTAGTTGCTGGAAAAAAAAATCTTTGTTGTTGTGAATGTCATATATATCTAATAAGTACTTCTTCTAAGGTACCTACTACTACCACTCGCTTACGTTTTCGGCTTCATTATTTTTATATAAATCAGTTAGTTGCTGGAAAAAAAAATCTTTGTTGTTGTGAATGTCATATATATCTAATAAGTACTTCTTCTAAGGTACCTACTACTACCACTCGCTTACGTTTTCGGCTCCATTATTTTTCAAGTTGAGTAAGTATTCTCGTAGTTTATAGCGTATTCGAATGAAAAGTAGTGAAACCGTAATAATGTAAGCGTCTCATCGTATATTCTCATGACAAATTGGTTTGATAATAAAATATATAAATATGTACATATGTAAAAAAATATAGTTATTTGAATACGCTGCACATAAATGTTTAAATTGCTGCTATTATCTTGCGGATTAGTAAAAAAAATATGTGTGTATACAAAATATACTTTAAAATAATAAACAGAAACGTCAAGTCATCATCATTTTTTTTGGCTTATCATCAGTTTAGGATAAATGCAAGTGGCAGGAATTAGTAAAATAAAGCAGAGCTAGTAGTAGCATTAGCACACAAACGTTAAGGAAAATGTGACGGGTACAAAAACACTGACTAGATAAACATGCATTATTGGTGCGATGATGCAGATGAATGAAATGAGATAACAAATTGTTTTTATTTATTTTTCGATCCACGTCATCCTTGTGTAGTTCCTTTCATCATTTTTACAAATACATGCACGCCAAAATTATTTTTTCTTTGTTGCAATGGGCTTACGTAGTTTACTTTCAAAGAACTACAAACATGCATACATGCAGGGAGCTCAAAATTAAAGCACATTGTCCCCGTGTTCAACATGTACACGTTGTACGCGTTTGGAGATGGATTGCATTTCTGGCCTCTTTGTTAATGATTTTATTAGAACCTTTTAGCCAACAGGCAAGAGAGCTATATACTCCTTCAAGGGCAGCACTTTGCTCAGTATTCCTCCAAGTCGTAAAAGCATCTTTTTTTGGTACTTTGAGTTTTTTTATGACTTGTGTGACAATATCTCTAGTAGTATTCCATTTGCTTCAGGTCAGTTTATAGTGATTGGAACAGAAAAAAATGTAAATAAAAATTGTGCAGTTTGTGCATACATTTTCAAAACTATGTCAATGAATGCAACACGCTTTTATGTGTAGTCTTTTCCTGGAGTAATAAAAACGTTGTGACATGCGTCACCACCACACGATTTATGATATTTATTCCATACATTTACTTTGCACAAATACGACAAATGTTTCTGTGTAATTGGAGCTTGCTTGTGCTTTTCATCTATCCATGCGTATGATCGTATTCACAAAATATCCATAGTCCACGTGGTTGATGCTAAAACTGTTGATACAGATAGCTGTACAGCTTTGTTCATTTGAAACAGCTTCGAGTTATTTATTTTACCTGGAGACCTTAAATAAAATGATTTGACAATCTATCTATCTATCTACATATAATAACGAGCGGTTGTTGTGAATAATGTTGCGTGGCAAGCAGTGATGATGATGACATGAATATGGTGCAACTAATAATACTGCAATTTGAGTACAAGTATAATCCATCCAACATGGATTTCTAATCCAGTTTCCAGATAGTCAAAATCCTGATGGATACGGTTAAAAGGAAAATACGGTCATAGCGCGGCTCACGAGCGAGGGAATGAATGCTTGAAAGAGAGTTTGAAAAGTTTGTGTTATCGAGAGAGTCTTATCTGTTGTGAAACTGGCAAACGCACCACTAGTGTATCTTATTGATGCATGCATGCTCTCTTGCATTGTAAATATTTTGCTGTAATAATTATCATTTGGTCCATTTATTTGTTGCTTGTCAGTCAAAAAATGCCGATGGAGCAGTAAAGCAGTAGCAAAGATTAAAAAGAAGCATTTCAGTGAATTGGGTTTGGTTTTTATGCTGACAGACGTAATTTAAAAAGAAAAAAAAAGAGAAAGAGTGTTGCCATGTTTTCTTTCCTCTCCTGATCCTCACAGCATATTTCAAAACTACAAAAAGATAATGACACACTGGATGTTTCCGGCTTAACTTTTAACGCTAATGACATGAATGAGCTGATCAATGCAAGCCCAGATTGTTTTTATCGTCAAGTATACTATGATATGATTATAATAATAATGATATAATGATGACTTTACTTAATAACATTTTGAGAGGAATTAGGAAAACACACGTATTCAAAGTTACGATCCAGCGATCGTGTTGGTTTTGAGGCGAGATGAGACTACTGAAAAGGGAGAGAGAGAGAGAAATGTTGGATGTGTGTGGTGAGAGATGAGATTTTAACCAGAGTGCATGATGCTCAGTGCTCAGTCATGAGGATGATGCTGTTATCTTTTTGCTGTGCCGTAGTAAGTAATACGGCCAACATAAAATGAAACAAAATAATCTAATTATTATTATTATTAATAATAATAATAAAGCATTACTTTGTGGTTGTGTACATATATGTAGTCATTTCGTGTAGACTCGCGAGGAGTGATTCATCAGTTGAGTAGGTTTTCTTCCAGGTCGTATGAGTATGTAATGTGTAGTGTAAGAGAAAGGGTGATTACATGCGCTTTAATTAAAGTTACGACTTTTCCTGCTCTTCTAATCTATGTATCGTATCTGTAGACGCAGCAGTTGGGAGAGGTCGCCTGTGTGATACATTTTTTTTTCAAACTCATGATGACAATTTTTAAGAATATTGAAACACGTTTTTTTTAAAATTGTGGACCATGTGATTATACGGAGATCAGTACAGTAGTTAACAAAGTATAATGCATCTGTTCTTCTTATCATGTTTTTCTGGTATTCCCAGTAGTATATATACACTTTATCTTTCCAGAAGACTGATTTATCTCTAACCCCTGTTTGTGTTCAAGTAGGAATTATAATAAAATGTACTTTATGAGAATTAACAGTGACCATTTAAAACTATTGACGACTTTGACTTTTTAAAAAAATCAATCAATATCATTTATAACCGTTTGGCTGTCAATCTGTTTGCTGATGGCTACAGTAAGGGATTAAGAGATTAGCCGAAATTTAATGATGGGCCAAATTAATCAATCAATATCATTTATAACCGTTTGGCTGTCAATCTGTTTGCTGATGGCTACAGTAAGGGATTAAGAGATTAGCCGAAATTTAATGATGGGCCAAATGATATTAATAACAATAGAGCGCAGCAGCGGTGCTAGCTATTTTTGCTAATATTATGAAATCCTTCCTTTCGCAAGTTTCATCATCCGAAATACATAGTTTCATTTGTCACCAATCAAATGTACTACTGACGCATGTCTGCTCATTATAATAATGATATTATTCAATAATTATAATGCCAATTTGTAATTCAGTAGTAAATAAGCTAGAGTTTGATTTGTAAAGGTACACATCATTATATATATACATATATACACATACATACATACATGGTCGCATGTTATGGTAATGACGACGACAACACATGTACAAAATCTATATAGCTATTTATCTGACGGAACAAGACAATGTACTTTTTCCATGGGAAAAGAGTTTCTCCGCGTACAAAAATTATTTCCAGCACAAATTTTATCCATTTTTCAAGACTTACGAGATGCATGGGATCAGTGATTACTACTCGTCTTTTATACTTCATGTTTCAAAATTAGAAGCATGTAATAGTAGTAGTTTAGTTGTCAGTCGCCCACCGTCACCGTATTATTATTATTATCATCATCTTCATTTGAGTAAAGCGAGCATGTCGTGATGGTGGTGGTAGTTCTAGATGAGCTTAAGTCAACGAGGTCACCAACGAGGATCCAACGTGAATGTAGTAGAGAGTGAGTGAGTCTCAGCATGCTCATTAATTTCTTTATCCCTTGCTGCTGACTGAAAGAAGCACATCAAAAGCGAGGCATAAAGCATAGCAGCAGCAGCAGAACACCAGCAAATATCACACCGGTTTTATAACTTAAGGAGAATTATTTTGCTCAGTGTGTCCTTCAGTCGAGCCATGTTGCGTCAGTTGGCTGTTGTTTGTGGTGTATGGCTGCTGCGAAAGACGATGATGCTGATGATGATTATGTGATCAGAACGGAACATGATTTCCTTTCATTAGTTAATAGTACTTGTTTACTTACTTACCTTCTTTTTTTTTAAAAAAAAAGTGCTGTTCCGCTTTGTTGTAAAGAAAGTTATTTATTACGTGAAAAGGGAGAAACCTTAAAGAGGAAAATTGGAAAATGGAAATTGGAATTAAGCCTTGTACACAAAGCCTCACCATGATTTGCTCGGTTAATTACATTTGTACCGCTTCGATTTCAAATCAGTGAAAAGAGTTGGTATATTTGTGTGTGTAAAAAAAGTTTAAGCAGCTACACACCTTGTTGTGATCGATCATTCCAGCCGTCAGCATCAGTTTGGGTTAAAAAAATAATATTATCAATAAGTAGTTTGTAATTACAGCATAGCAGCGTCACACTGCACTGCTACCTGCTACTTACCTATCTTTGTCTTGACGTTGTTACCTACACACACCAGCAAATGCCAACCGCAAATATATACGTAAAGGGAAAAAAATAAATTGGGAAAGTGGGGGAATGTGAGTTTGAGTCCCTATCCTGAATTTCTGTTCAAAAACAAAATGATAAGGAGAAAAAACGTGAGTAATAATAATACATATTATAATATCAAAAGTGTCTTTCAAGTCGGTTATGTAACAAATATTTTTTTTGTAATAAAATGGGTTCATCTTTCAAGTGTTGTTTGTGTACTTTTATAACCTTGAAAGTTTGCGCTTCAAAAAAGAATGTGTTATTTTTTCAGTCTACACACACACTTGAATCGCTATATAATCAAAATACTTGAAAAGAAAACACATTGTGTATGTCTAGTTGCATTTCTACTTCCACATTTCCAAAATATTTATTGAGCTTCCTACTCGCTCAATAACTGTGAAGTTGCATCCTGCTGCTAGAGTGAGTGGTGATAGGTGATAATAGTAATAGCCACTGGTTAGGTACCAAAATTTAACGACCAGAGAGTATGTATTGAAATAACCTATTATGTGAGGTTGGGCTTTATGATGTGTGTAAACGTGTACCTAGTCATTACACTAGATTTTTATACGTTCTACAAAGATTGTGCAAAGTGATACCGCGCAAAGTAGGCACGTGAAAATGGTGTGTTTTTTAAAAATGTGCTTTTGTGCTCACCACTAATTACTGAACCGTTCAAAAAAAACTAAAGTTCTCAAATTAAATTAATGACTGAATTTGACCATGTACTGTACTGTTTCTGAAGAAGAATGTGTGTTTACAGTAGTACCGTTTTCTAGCTTTTTAATGCTCAGTTTTTTCTGCTAGCTCAATTACACGTACACGTACAATTTTTAAGAAGCTGTCATACAACTTGTTAGTATTTTATGAAACTGTTACAAATTCGTAAGTTCCTGTTTCACCTTACTTATTTTGTTCAACATTTTCGTAGACCAGGAAAGAAATGAATACATAGTTAGGTACAACAACCTTAGTCAACGAGCTTATTATATAATTAATCACTTTTTTACGCGTATCTAGCTCTCATCT
The DNA here is from genome assembly GCA_027743785.1 of Sinhomidia bicolor. Classification (NCBI taxonomy): domain Eukaryota; kingdom Metazoa; phylum Arthropoda; class Collembola; order Entomobryomorpha; family Entomobryidae; genus Sinhomidia; species Sinhomidia bicolor. Next base: position 23,585 of record JAHZMT010001257.1, read on the forward strand.
TACACGTTGCTATCCTATAAATTTTGGTTTGATAATTAGTAAAATGCAGTTTTCAGTAGTTGGGATTTTATATTTTTTTTACTGATTCCATTCGATTCCATCCATACCTACTAGTATCCACACTCACAAGTTACAGTTACAAAAAGCCAGTATAAAAAAATAAATGTACAGTATAGTCATCTCGTCAATATCAGATCGTCATCATATAATATTCTTGTAAAGATGCTTCTCCCTCCCGCGCTCTTTCTTCTGATAAAACCAAGAGCTAATACTCTTTTTCAAGGTTTTATGTTTCATTTTTTTAGTCAGCAAACTTTTGTAGGTAGTAGACGTGTATGGATATACGTGTCGTCGTCAGTTTATCATAAAAATTCAAGCTCAAAGTTTTTAGTTGAGCGAAAGAGTTGTGTAACAAGTCTAGTTCTGGTTGTAGGCATATGCAATATGCATGCAATAATAATAATGTGATGATGACATTAAATGAACATAGCATGTTGATAGATGCTATATTATAGATATCATGTTTCACCACACAGATTATAAAGACATAAAAATTGGGCCATTTTATTTAAAGTATGCAAAAAAGGCTTATGACAAGATTTTGTGAAAACGAATAATATACATAATATTTGTATTATTTCTCAATATTAAATCAGCAGAATTATTAGCTTTTACAACTGTGTGGCTCAATAAATGATAAATGTAGGCTTAAAAGAATTACAAGGAGGAAGAGCCAAGGCAGAGAGTAGCCGATTCGCTTGGCAATAATAAGGAAAAGCCAATTTTTTAAATAGAAGTATTCCAAAAATTGATATCAAGTCAAAGTGTAGTATTATTTGCACCGTCTTCATCGGAAAATGTTTTTTTGTTACAATTTTATTGTTTCCCATTATTGTTTGCTAACCTAGATTTTGTGAACAAGTTGAACAAGCTGACTAGACATGAGAAAACGTAGCAAAACAAACTTTGAAATAAAAAAATGAAATTGCTACAATTCAATAGAATAATAATAATATTTGTGTGTGGAGAGAGAGATATGTTCATTTTTTAATAAATAGGCACGTTGTTATACATGTATGCCGTCGTATTGTATTTATGTCAATTGCTAGTTATGTAGATTATATTTGCCTACCATTTCTATTTACTTGCAAATTTCTTCTTGTGTCTATATCAGCGTATGTATCTTGACACGACGTATTTATTATTTTGCTGGACTGCTTAACTTGGTTGGAAATAATGTATATATATATATGTATATATAAATATATATATACGTGGGCAGGTTCACTTTAATGTTGTGTGTAAAAACGCGTGGTGGTGGTTGGTTTGAGAATTGTTAGTTGGGGTGTGATTATCATTATTGCTCTCTATCTATGCATTGGCATTATTTGGAACGTTTTCAAATAGAAAGGGCAGCATCGATTTTCATTTATTTATTTATACCCATTTTCATGTTGGACATGGTTAGTTTCAGCACTACATGTCATTGGCGTTTACTTTTGTAAAGAGCGTCGACTAAACTGCTTGTGTAGAGAGAGTGGCGGCGCTTCAGTTCAATACCTGGTTGAATTGAGATGATCACACCCGACCCGCCGCTAATTTGTCGGTTGATGGTCGCTACTGGATTATTCAAAATTGCTTTACTTGTTAAAAAACCACCGTGTATACACATATTTTCCCGAGGTCATTTCACTGCAAGTTGTGGTAACTGAACGTTTTAAACAACAACGGTGCAACCCAGTGCAACATCCACAACACCAACGTGGAGTAGTTAAAAAACTGCGTAGATTTTGAATGAAAATGATAATTATCGCCAAGTATTTCTCAAGCAGCAGCGTGCATTTTGAAGCTTGTCTGTATTTGAATTGAATTTTGAAAGTGAAAATTTACTATTATTTTGTTTCTTCTGATTTCCAGGTCGTAATTGGAGGAGCAGAGTACCTGCAGACATGATACATGTTTATTAACCCGAGACGTTCTGCCAAACAAATGTTTCATAAAAGTAAAGTAATATTAACTAGTTAGGAGTCGCAACCTGCCAAGTCAACGATAAGTACCAAGTTCATTTTTTGTGTCTGTGAGATTACTAGCTAAATTGTTGATAATACTGGCTACTAATTAAAGATTGTTGATTTTTCTATACTTACCTACAGTACATTATACATACCGACAAGTGCTTCGATTGTTCTTATTTTTTACACAAACCGTTTGATGATCGTTTATCATCATCATCATCGACGACATACTACTAACAGTACTTTTTCTTTTCTTTTTACGTGAATGAACAGCCAACGTCGGCGAACTGTAAAAGTGTTAAATTGTAGTCGTAGACTTTTGTCAAACTCAAAATGAGTGTAGTGTCAGGAAGCAGAATGCGTGAAACAATCCACTCTGGGCATTTCATGGTCTCCGACTTTGAGCCCGAGTCGGAAGCCCAAGATGAGGAGTACGAGGTTGGAATGCCACTGCCCCCAGGGCCTGACGACACCGTGGTTGTCAAAGGAAATCAAATGGGAACACCCAACGTGGTTGGTGCTGCTAGTGCAGCCGTCCAAAGTCCTTACGGTCAGTCTGAACCAATCATCACGACAACCAGTAATCACTTACAGCTGCAACAGCAACATCAGCAAGACGTGTTCATGGATTTGCCCAACTTTGGCCGAAACTTTATGACACAAAACTTTGGCGACAGTTTTGTAAATCGACAAACACAGTTTCAACAGCCGCCACCCCATCAAACTCAGCAACAGCAGCAGCAGCAGCAACAACAACAACAACAGCAGCAGCAACAGCTAATGCCGATTCAACAGTCCTTTCAAACCCCTTTCCAACAGCAGCAGTTGCAACTGAATCAGAGAAATTCTTGGATATCTATTGACTCCTCGTTGACAAAGCTCTTCCAATGCATGAGTCTTGCGTACAGGTAGGTAGAAAATATTATCATAAAAATGATACAAATCCCTTTGCAATTTTATATTAGTAGTATGCCATGTGCCACTATTTTTTTTAATCAACCGCTTTATCATTATTATTTATTTGCGCCATCCCTTCATTAGCACCATTCCTGTCAGAAAGGGTCAGAGCTTGCTTCGTGTGTACCAATCTGGCAAACTAGAATATTTAATTCCTTTGTCCAACCCTAACGCATTCTCGTTTGCCAAGTCATGTTGGGCTAATGCTTGTAGTAACTATATAGCTTATTCATCATGTCCGTCATCAAATCCCAAGGTCGAAAGCCTATTTCATCATTTTTTAAAAAAACAACGCATATTATCCATTTCTTCTTACATAATAATGCAAATGCACCTGCTGTGTTTCATGCGAACAAATTGTCATTCTCGAGATTGCCACGACGACAACGCTCTTGTCAGTTGCTGACTCTCCATGTGTGTTTTGGCGTTGCGTATTATATACTGTGTAAATTGCATTTTAAATACTAGAATTGTATTATTACCTTCTTCTACACACAGCAGCTTACTTGTTGTTAGTGTTGCTGCTACTAACCGTTTTGATAAAGCATGCCTACTTTTTTTATCAAGTTTACCTTGTAAAAAGTATTCGTTCCTTTCTTTCTATTTTCTTTTTATTAGAATTTGCTCGTTGTTCCGTCCCGTCCCGTTCCTGAGTAATAGAACAACAAACTAAACAAATATATTTATTTTTTTAAATTTTTGATCCATTTTTTATGCTTGTTGTTAGATGAACCGTTTTTTGGACAACATTTTAAACCATTCATACTACCACCACCATAATAATCAGTTTAAAAAAAAATAGTCGGTCCACCTCCCAGTAGTAATTGTGCTCGGTCTTTCATATGTTAAACATTTTATACGTATCTTTATCTTCCTCCCACCTACCTTCGTCTTTTTTTTCTTTTTATCGCTTAAAAGCTCTAACAATAATAATAACAGTAAATAACTCAAGTTTTCACACTATTCACGCAATAAAAACAAAATTGGATATGGAACATATCGATCCATGTCTATTGACTGAAAATTTTCCTTAAATTTTGTCGGCGACTATACACTTAAAACTAGCAGCACCAATTATATTTTGAATTGTAGTGTGTGTGTGTGTGTGTGCCGTCTTTGAATACATGGTTAGGGTGTGTATTTCGTGATATGTTGCTTTAGAATATTATAACATTTGTCCTTGGTAATTTTCATACATATCTGTCATAGTCATCATCAGCATCATTGTCGAAACATGATTTTAGCCATGTATGTAGTTGTCGTAATTTCGCACAAAATAGTTGCCACAAATTATGTTCTATTATTATTATTATTATTATTATCATTTCAAAATGGTTTTGAGAAATTATGGAAAATTTAGCAAATTTGTGGTATGACGGAGACAGAGTCTTTTATAAGAACAGAATAGAATGGAATAAAAGGATAATTTGATAAGAAAGCTTTTCAATTACTCTCAGGTTGGATTTACATATATTTGAAAATGATGCGAGCAGAGTAATAGAGGTTGGCAGTTTAGTAAATTAACCACACGCGTGGTAGGGAACAGCTTTTAGCATATTAGTTTTTACTGAGGACGGTAGCCTTTTGCCCTTGAAGTTTTGTCAACTTGTGGTGGTATGTATGGTGCTGCTGCTGGATCGACGACTTGCGTACTTAGGTACTTTACAGCCAAGCAATAAAAATGTTATATTTATTGGCTTACTCTATAGCAATAGCAAATATAGCAATACATTCTTTAGGCAACCAGGTTGTCCCTGATTGTTGGAATTATTAAGGAAGTGCACATGTCACACAGAGACGGATGAACAAACTACGTTTAATTTAAGTACTTTAAGTAAGTTAGGCAATGTATCGTAAACGTGAATTCAATAAAAAAAATTATCAACTTGTCTCTCACCCATTTTGTATTTTTAGGCTGTGACGTGAAATTACTTGGAATTAAAGCATTTGAAAAGGTTATTGTGATGATGAGGCTCATTGTGACTGATGACGTAGGTATTTGTATTGTACGAGTGACGCGTTTCTCGGTAGGACTTCATGCGGGAACCACCTGGACACAATTATCAGCCGAAAAGTTTTTTGCCCCAAATTTGTTTGTATGATGATGAATACACACGAGCATTTCAAAACTGTCAGGCAGAAGGGTTGAAGGGAACTGGTAAATAGGCATCATACAAAGTAGGCAAGGTGACAATTGACAATAATCGGATCGATTTTATCCAGTTTGGCGGAACAGAGCAGCATGAGGGAGACAGACAGACATTGTAAATGTTTTTTTTTCTTTGGGTTTTCAGGTTGATTGCTCGTTAAAGAATCTACTACTGCTGCTGCTATGTTAATTTACCTAGTTGAACAGGCTGCCTAGTTGAAGGAATATCACATTAGAAAATAATAATATTATTATTATTATAGTCTTTGTTGAGTTTACTTTCCGTCGTGTTAATGATGTCACCTGGTTGTTACAATTTTTGGAGTGGGTGGATCCTATCATTGTGTGTACAATACAATATTATTATTATTTATTCAGACTTTTCCGCTAGTCCAGTACAAAGTCCTTTTTATCACATTCTTGTCATTTTCAGAAATATGGGGAAAAAATTGGCAAAATGTCAAATAAGCTTTTACACTATTTGCATGTTGACATGCGTACTCAACAAATTCTTATCGAAATAATCATAATATTATCATTATTATTACAAACGTATTATTATTATTATTATGTTTGTATAACGTACGGCTCCTTGTTTAATGCTTAAAAATCGTGTTTGGACGGCACATGGCGAAAAAGGGAGTATATGTCTTTAGTTTTGAGAAACGGAACCAGCACATTTCTTTTTACGTTTGACGTATAATATAATATGCTTTTGTCACATGCCGCGTTTCAATTGTAATTCGATTATTGTATAACCAACAAAATAATATGTGGACATATCCTATGCAATTTGTACAATTTTGCTAAAAAAATTTGCTCTTGTAAATGCTTGCATGCATAAACCATTGGGCATATTCTAAAACATGACGGAGAACAAGATAAATGTCGTCATTGGTGACGAGAAAAGTAAATGGCGATATGAAACAAAAACTACTAAACGTGTGTATTTGTTGAAACGGGAAAAAGGTGTCATTGGCTTTTCTACGTTGTCTACTTTTCTGAAAGTCGTGGATAGTATCGTAGCGGTCAAACATTCTCTTGTACATCACGTGAATTTATGAGAATTTATGAATAATGCTAGCCGACTACTTGTTGTGCTTATCATTTTCTGGAGCATTTTTTCTTTGTTTTGGTTTTACTGTCAGATCAAACGTCAACCATAATTTTTTTTGTTTTTGAAGCTCCCATCAGCAGTAGTATCAGTTTATGCCATAAAACTTTATGCAAGTGTGTGTTGAGATAATATATCAAATGTGTCGGCATTTTTTATAATTTATATTGAATTAAAGTATTTGACAAAAAGTCCAACAAGTCATTACAAAACTTTCAAGAATTGCAATTTTACCTACTTATAAATTTGTTACCTATGTAGTATGTGGTTTGCCAGCACTGCTGCTGCTCTTCAAACGAATCGTGAAGGTTTGAAATTACACAGGAACACCACACATTTGTAAAGAAAAGAAGATCGTTTTATAATACATTTAACGTTAGACGTTATCAGTTGTCATTCTCGATAATCTGGAATGAATGAAGCATCTATTAATACATTTTGCTTATTTCACAATTTTATATTACACTAAAATTAAGTTTAATCTCAAAACATAAATGTATGACTTTATTGATTGTTGCTATTTTTACAAGAAGAAGAAGAAGCATCATTTTTAAGTAAAGCCATTAAAGTAAACTTGGCTTGGCACACCAACTAAACAAAATGCTGGTTCAGCAGTTGTCTGGGAAGAAAAAGGTAGAAACTCTTTAAACACAACTGGGTACATACTATGTACACTGATTTCCATATTGCATCATGCTCATCACCACGATATTATTTTTTTTTACGTAAAAATCAAACCTTAGATCTACATCTTCGTTGTAAAGGTCGCAAAAGTTGATATGCTCGGGCTGCTGCTGCTGCGCTGGTCGGACAAAAATAAATTCAGTCAGTCTTGTTCATTTCTGTCCCAAGCTGGTGAACGAGTTCATGTACAGTTTGCTTGTAAATAAATTTTGATCGGACATTATTAATAATATTATGGCATTGAAGCACATTGGTTACCTAAGCACTTGCATCGATCAGTTTTTATACCCATAATAGTAATAGCGCAGTAAACGAGAATTTTTTTAGTGCTTGGATCCGCAGTAATTCAAGTTTCCATATGAATACCCCTCCGTTTAAGTCCAATTTTGGCATGATTGACTGCACTAACGTTGTAATTGGTCTTTTTTTTCGCTGTGTTGTTGAAAATCATGTGATGATAATTAAACTGAAATCTGATTGGACCGATACAAGATAAAAGCACGGACATGCCTATTTTCTTCATTATTATCACAACGTTAAATATGCACAGCTCTAGAAGAGGAGGATGGACAGGAAAAGAGGAGTACCGACCTGAATCTATGCTATCAAGTATCCAGAGATGATAATAATAATGAAAAAGGCAATTAACATCACAACGGATCTTTGATGATTATACCAAAATCTAATGCAATAAATATTTTTATGGCAAAATATTGTGATAATGATTATAATAATGGGCGTTCGATGCTGTAATCAACGCCAACATCATCATCATCATCGTCAGCAAAAACATATCAAGAGATAAGCTGTGCTACAAAAAAATATACATATAATAATATGCCTATTGCTAAATTGTGCTGCTCTGCTGCTGTCGCTGGAGCTTGAGGTTTTTTTCACGTAACATTGTTCCATCTTTTTTTAGTACATAAATTTGTCATCCATCATCACCATCATACATCACGTACTCATTATTAGACCTGTGCAAAATGACACTTTTATGTAACGTGTTTTGTTGTTTTATTTTTTTTATACTAAAAATGTGTACTGATTATCATTCCATGATGATGATAACAAACAGCATCGCTTTCAAAAAGCAG
>JAHZMT010001258.1:0-17608 GCA_027743785.1 Sinhomidia bicolor
GTAGTAGTAGTGGAGTTACGACCTTTTTTCTCTGTGCTGCTTCTGTAGCTCTATACTGTGATTACTTTTAGCGTGGCAAATTTTCCCCAGTCACGCTACACTTTATCAGACCTTTCTCAACCAAATAACAAAAGACTTTTTTTCTGTCGGTTTTTTAATCAATGCAGTAGAGGTTTTGGTTTAAGATTACAAGATAAAGACACCTCATAAATAAATACATGGTAAAAATGGAAATGACATGAGCGAGCACGATGAAAAATATAAAGTATATCAGCAGAGAAAACTGACAATTGATTTATACTTAGGCAAATCGGTAGACATTATCCAAACAACAAAAAAAACATTTCATAAGAATCTACATTTGAATGTCCTTTTACAATAATTTTTATTCCCTAAAAGTATTTTTCATGCCAAGTACATTACTATTATTACTGTTGCCTTATGCCTTATTCATTCTCATTAATATTTTCTCTACCTGACAAAATAAAATCAACTGACATGATGATGCCGTCACCACCAGCCACGGCCAACGAAAGGAAAAAAATCTCAATCAGATTATTATCGTGGTTGCTACTACTGCTATCTTTATTCTATTTATGTTTATTCTATTTATGCTTTACCTTCATCGCCATAAAAATCACTGAAAAACGTCACAAATCCATTAAGCATGTTGGAAAGTATGTGTGCTCTTGATTTACTGGTAGCACTATGCATGCTAGAGCATGTTAGGTAAACTGACAAGGTAAAACAGGTATCATCAACAAAACCATCATCATCCATCCCACACGAAAACCAATAACCATGTTCTCTAATGAGAGTTTACTGTAGATATCAGTGGATTCGTAACTCATCTTCTGCTTTTAGGGCAGAAATCATCAAACGCTCGTATATGTGATCATCTTCACTGAACTAGTGCTTACAATGATCAGCAGTTCTAAAAAATGACAGCAAGTCAGTGTGTAGGTAATGTGCGTTTTCATGTACATTTCAGTGATTACCAATAGATAACCCTTTTACGAAAACAGTTCTGCTTCATCATCACATACCACCAGCATACCTGTATGTAACCTTTCTCCTGACTTTTGACTTTCTACTAGTACGACATAATTACAAAAAATGACTAATCAAGATGCATTCGAGCAACTAATAAAATCGGGGTTTATGCAAATTCCTAGACAAGAAGACAGCAGACGAACAAGAGAGAAAAATAAATACTTTTTCATATTTCCTCACCTCTAAAAATTCCTTACACTGGTCTATTCTACGCACGCGGGGTAATCAAGTAAGTTTCCTTATGTAGAAGCCGCAACACAGTTGTTCACGGTAGGATATTTTCTCCTTAAAAAATCATCATCATCTTCTTCTGGCCATTTTTATTACTCTCAAAAAAGTTACAATCATTGGCATTGATCTTGGTTTAGCAAGAAAAAAGGAGGATATAAAGTGCCTACTTGTATGCATACGTACACACGGTATAAAAACCATAAACCAGAATTATCCCACAACAACAAGGCTCCTGTCAACTAAATAAAAGTCAATCAACAATCATCATCATCATCACTATCACATGAAAGAAACACAGAACACAGCCCAACCCTCATCCTTGTTCAGAGTTTTTTCTTCTATTTTTTCGTGAACAGACAGAAATAGATTTATAAAAAAATCTTCATTTATCAATCCCAATAATGCAATCTCGTAGTACGATAATAATAATAATAATAATAACAATGTTGTGTATTTTTTTTCAGCAATATGTTTCCATCCAATAAGAATTTTTCTACGTGTGTAAGTATATTACATACCTCCATTGTATGTCTGTCGGCAGAATTTTCCCAACGGTGAAGCTCAACATCATGACCTCATCCACCAGGACAATTACCAAACATCATTGAAAAAAGATCAATATAATATAGTAGATAGTGGTACAATCTCCGACAAATTAGACAGCCAACAACAGAAACACGACAATAGTTTATATCATACAAGCACACTGCAGGTCAACTAATGTCTAGTTTAGTCAGGTAATCTCAATCAGTGAGCAGCTTCAACAAGATCAACATCCCAGAAGAAAAAATAAACTTAATTTTTCTAAATCAATATGAATCTACCCCTGAGAAGTATACTGCAGTAAGTATATGTACATAATACATTTTTTGGTGTGCCACTTGAATTTTCTTATTGCTTTTTTATCACTTAAATGTATCTCAATTGGGGAAACATAACGGCTTCTTGTGAATGATTTAAAGACAAATATAAAAATATATAAAAATGTACATGCATACATTGCATAGGCACCTACTTACGTGCGTTCTCTTTTATAGCGAAAACCAATATTATTATTACACGCATGCGTGCAAAATGCATACTCCGTTGTTGTCCCAATAATAACAAATAGGAATTACCTACACACTAAACTAATATATTACTTGTAAAAAAATATTATTAATGTAAGCTTGTTGTTCCCATCCCAGGAAGAAACATGATTACAAAGCAGTACGACGAAGAAGAAACGCTTTTTAAAAGCCTTTTAACAATCTCAACTTAAACGCCCACACAGATGCTCCTCGCACACACACACACACAAAGAAAAACAGATCTTTGCTCCTCACTCATTTCTTCCCTAGCAAAACAGCATCATCTCTCCACCGTCTTCTCCTTGCTGCTATTTTATACATTGTGTTGTTGTCGTGATCGTTTTTACGATGTGTCTTTAGAGAAGCGTCGTGTTTATAAGCTGATTGCTAATGCTTTAACGTCAAATCAGCATGACATAGGAAATAACAACAACGCAGCGTTTTTTTCGCAGAAAGAACGAGAGGGGGACGTACTACATAATAACTTTGTAATGAGAGCCACGAAAATATAGTAAAAAAACAAAAGCTTAATATTTTTTTTATCTTACCTACATCAAAATTATTAGCAGCATCCGCAAAAAAATACGTAATAAAAGCCTAAGGATAAATGCACAGCCTTAGTGAGTGTTTTCTTTTCTTCCTAGTATATACCTACACAACACGACGATGAGACGAGACATACACACCGACTGACTACCGACGACGACGACGACGGTTGATGATGATGATGATACTAATGTTATTTTCTTTGAAGCCGACACACAAATTAAAAATCTTGAGCCAACTTTTAATAGGTTTTTAACTTCTGAGAACAGTTTGAAAATACTTTTTTAAAAGAGCTTATCAGTACATCGTCATTATCTTATGACCCATGTTAACCTGGAAAACTCCCTTGTTGCAATTTTTGTTCTGACAAATTTAACGCTGCGGGAGCAAATACGTTTTATCATCTACTCTCACAAAGAGCAGACAGAAATACAACAACTACCCTCCTCTCCTGGTGGTCTCCTCCCTCTATGCCAATAATACGGAGAGAAGAGACAACAAAACGGATGTGAAAAGGATGTGATGGGAAAAAGAAGGGATGAAACAAGTATGGTGTGTGGCGTGACATAAAAAATGTAAAGTTCTTTGTCATTGTCAAAAACACCTCTATGCGGATACACTAGTAATGGTGGCAGACCTCAATCAAAATTGGTACAACACATCATCATGTCATGCCATGCATAATACATGTGTGAAGTCCCAGTCAAAAAAGAAGCATTCACCACCACCATACACACTTTAGCTTGCATGCAGTCATCATAACTGTCTTCATTATTGTCCTCTTTGTGATCTGGAACACGGGAAGTGTTAACACCCTCACCAGCATTAACCCTTTCTCTTTGCTCTCTCGCCCTGTTTTGCCAAATCAAGCCACAGCCACAACGACCAAATAGTAAATTGTATAAAATGTTAAACAGAAAACCATACCACACAACAACAGCACAAAGTAGAGATATTATTATTATTTCATTTCGTATTCTTATTTTTCTTTATCATCATTATAATCGCGTTCTCCCTACTTTTAATACATTCATCCATGAATAATAATAAAGCAGAGTGACAGAAAAATGAGTGTAATAAAATCAAACTTTATACCAGAGAATCAACATCATCATCATCGTTAGAGCAAGTAGGCACATCCCAAAAGTCTTTTCACTGGTGACGTGATAATGATGAGTTGATGAAAACGCTCCTACATACCTACCAAAACTATAGCAAGTAAAAAACCCTACTTTATTCAGACTGTATCGAAAGAAACGTACACGGCGAATGGCTGAATGCGTACAACAAAGTGTAAAACCAGAAATGCGTGTGAATGAATGCGGATGGTGGTAGTACAACACGATGATGCAGACTAAATAAATAAACAGTTGATGATCATAATCACAAACCATGATTCACGATGATGTATTCGCTTGCTTTGTATGTTTGTTGCACTCCACAAACTTATTTATCTGTTTCCACCATGTTAAAAACCACAGTATCATAAAAGAGTCGTAATAATATTATGGAGTTTAATGCTGCCTTTGCTGTTGTGTGCGATCTCCACCCTTTCACTTTATACACCGCCATGGCGCTTCTGCGTCCAGATCATTGCACCTTTTATATTTTACACGTAAACATTTTTTATAGGTACCTACACTACCTTGCTAGTATTGGAAAGAGAGAGAGAGAGAAAAAAAATCCGTTGTCTACTGCGTTTATGATTTTTTCCGTATGTGTCAGTGAGGCAACATCATTCAGCAAAACAGAAAACACAATAGCGTCAGCACAACAAGATAGCAAAAAAATATATGTATATATTCCCGTCGCATTCGCAAACACTGAGAGGTTATATATTCTATTCATTTTAATTCAGTTTAACAAAAGAATCAGAGAAGAAAGAAAAAAATATATTTAAATCTTGTGTAAATCGAATAGCGTTATGAGTGTCTTTTTTATTCATCTTTCTGCCCACGCCTCAATCACTTGACTTTTTATCTCTGTGTATTTTGCTCATATGTACACATACATAATAATACTATCATCATCGCCATTTAGCAAAAAGGTGTCTTTCTAGTGACTGCAAAAATTATGATGATAGTGACGACGAGACCAAGAAGCTCTACAATTACTACAAGACTAAGACAGGCTAAATCTTATAATAAATCAGAGACACACGACTTGACGAGATCGAGATACGTACTACTGAAGAAAGACAAAGATAATCAAAATCTTTTTTTCGTTAAGAGAATGAATAATAAACCACAATTCAAACGACTTTTACACGTGATTCAGTGTATTTTTCTATTTTATCTCCCACCACTACCACCACCAACCAAACCAAAACTCATTTTTAACGCTTCATCTATCTGTCTCCCACAATAATCATCATTGCAGCATCATCAGCACAATAATCATATAACCATAAATTCACTCCTAGAATGCAGTCTTTGTTAAGTTAAAAGTAGTTGTTATAATATAATAGAGTTAAATAAATAAAGCAGAAAAGAAAAACTGATTTCATTTGATGTCAACAGCACAATGCTGCATTCGAAACAAACATAAACACTAATGGCATTAACTTAATTGCATTTAAATATTAAAATGCATATCATTTTGTAAAAGCGAATGCACAAAATACTCTCTGATTGCATTCAAATTTTTCTTTGTAAACTTTTTTCCATTTAAAAAATAAATATGTAAGTAAGTATATGTACGATTTAATTTCAATGACAAAGATCTACACGGCAAAGCTCCCTCCACAAATTCTCAAATTAAGTGACATGACAAGTATGGTATGACGGACGAACGTAATACTATCACCATTCTCATATCAGCCGTAGAAGTATTATCAGCAAAACAACGACAACAAAAGCCGACAACACCATTTTTATTTTTTTTTATTCTCAAGTACCCCCACTCGATATATACTTATTCAGCGTCTTTGGATTCTATTTTAAGTCCTCCTTCAGTCTCTCTCAGCTGCTGTGTTTGTACTTGACTTATTCTTTTTTAATCAAAATTTCGCCCACTTATCTTCATTGCCATTGCTTTATATTTTATTAAACGCCACAACAGCATAACATAATATACACCGCGCCCAACTACCAAAAATCAAATCTGCTCGCCTAGTCGTCAGTAAAATGTATGTATTTTTTATCAAAGCCTTTAAGAACCTTCTCCCTATCTAACAAACCAAACTAATCCAAGATCAGTAGCAGCAAGCAGGCTAATACAAAGGGCTGTTAAAACGATATTATTTCGATTGTATTTTCGTTATACCTACTTAAATATCATTATGATGTGGCAATCGCACCGCAATCCATGTCATATTTGAGTCTCTCTCTCTATACTTTCGTAAAGCTTTTTATCAAACTTTCACAGACATTAGGCACTTCCAATATCAGCGGCACTAAAAGTCGTGCATTAAAACGGTAAGAGCGGTTGCTGCAAAAAAAGCTGAGAGCGAGAGCAATATGCAGTAGTCACATTAATAAGATAAGCTGACAACGACAGGCAACGATGAGAATGAATGCCAACTATAAAATTCACCGTACATCAGTAGTAGTAACTTACTAAAACACTTAGAAGACAAGCCATAAACCCATTTTATTTTTACTCCTTCCATGGATTCCCGCTGAGAAGCTGATTAAAATTCATTATTAAATATCACACACATAATGGCTATGATGAACGTTAACAAATTGCGTATTCTAACTTGCAGTTGCAAGACAAAATCATAAAAATTCAGTTTGTTTCACAAAACCAAAAAACTCTTGCTCACCTACCGTATTTGCAGTTATAAGACATAAATATATTGGTAGACGACTGGCTGACACCAGTATGCAGTAAACAGAGTGTGTGCTCTTGACAGCCGCCTCCTCTCATTCGCATAATCTAATGGAATGAACTTTTCTTTCGATATGATAGCAGCAACTGTGATTTTTAATGACACTTTGCATTATTCCTAAATATTCAGCTGTCTATTTACATGAATATGGCTAATGGTTATAAGGGCAAATGTCAAAAGTGGTTGCCTTCTCCAGAAGAGGAGAGAACCTAGTCAAAAGATAAAAACTTGTGCGTTCATTTGCCTCTTCTATGAAAAAGTTGTCGATGATGATGATGCCACTGAATAACATACACCAGAATAATAATAATAATCATAAGAAGCGTTGGCAAATAAAGTAGGTATATTAATAGCCTCGTTCCATCATTAGTAGCCTCGTCATGATCAATGCCCAAATCACCCACAACAAAAGTCATCTTTATTCTCTGAATATGACACAAACTGTCATTATCATTACCAAACAGATAATATACAGTATTACACACCCTACCACCACAATCATACAAGTACAACAATTGATGCACATTATCTCTCTTCAAAGGAATCCCGTTACCCGTCGTAGTAGAGGTAAGTATATGAACACAAGTTTAAAAAATCGTTCTCTTCCTTTGATCATTTCATCATATAATCTTCAAACGTTTGTTATGTCGTCGCCATACAATTTTAAAACTACTACGCAGCAACAGCAGAAGCAAGCCATAAGTGATTATTGAAGATCACTTGAGCATAATTACAATTAACTACCTATATACATATGAGTCATTTCTCTTTCTTCTTTTAACATTTTGCTGACGACGACTGAATCGGAAAAAAATACAAACTGATCGAATCATCTCCACTTCCACTTAAAACTACCAGCACCACCGCCAACACTAACACCAACGTCTGGTCTGTCTGCTACTAATACTCTGACATCAAAATCATAAATACCTTAAAGTATAGACATGTATAATACACGTAAGCAAAACGCTGTTATTAACGTTTTGATTTTTTGTGTCTGTTTGTTGCTCCTAGTCATCCTTCCTTCCGCTATTATATGTACATACCATGCCCACATCTACTAAACGTGGTCTGTTCAATGAACCTAAAACAATCACTTTTTTTATTCCTCTCCACCAAAACCAAACAGCAGGAAACAAAAAATCCTCTCTTTAAAAAAGCCTACTACTACCGACTAACTGCATTAAAAAACTAACATCATCCACTAACGAGATGATGAGCAGGATGATTTACACATTATGCCGCTTGCTTCCCGTGTGCTGTAATTTTGTTCAGTATATATATCTGACTATTTATCTCTCACCTGTGTCTGTACCTCTTTGCACCTTCCTCCTCTCTCTTTTTCCATTCATTTTTTTTATTTCAGGAAGATTCAAGTAGTGAACCGTACGATTATTTCCTTCCTCTACACAGCAGCTACTGCTGCAACAAAATCATCTGAACTCTGCTTCTGTTTCTTTTTTATTTATGCAATAATTGTAAAAAGTGTAAATGTCCAGCTACCTAGGCTTATAAATGAAAAATACATCTTTACTTTACTACTGCTGTACATGTATACACACAATCATTAAAATCACGGCTTCGACAAACACCACGTAACAAATCACATGATTTGCTAATGTCACGCAAGCTATATTGCAATGGCCATGGTATATTAAGGCATTCATTCCGTCAGTCAGATATATAACGTGCAAAACTTTCACTTTAAAACTGGTGATGATCATGTCTCCTCTGTGTTATGGGAGATGTAATGGATTGGAGAGAGGTGCACATGCAATGTGCACACCAAAATTGAACAATGCTAATTTTAACAGCCCAACAGCAACGGCAGCAGTTTGTAAGTAGTAGTATGACATACAGTAAAACTATTCATTTTCATTATGCAAGCTCATAGCCATTTTCCTTTGAAGAGTGTCTATTTCCACTAATTATCATTATTATTATGATGACGGTGATCACCACGATGATCATCCTGTGATGTGTTTTTTTATGAAAGGAAAACCACGGATGGACGGACGTAAAAATGCAGTGTAACGGGCATGTTGTTGTGTGCGGTATTCATTCTTCTGTTGTTACAAATTACAATGTCCTACTTCTTCTTTTGTCCGTCAAGTCAGTTTACCAGAGAGTACCTATCTATCTCTAATAGCAAGTGCTCACGACAAACTGCTGTGAAGCACGAGGACGAGCTTGATTAGTTTTGACGAAAAGGAGCGGATAATGGAGAGTGATGAGTATTTTATTATTAGAATTATTGAAGAGGACGGATTTCTTGCAGAGTTATTATTATTACTAAATCACAACTTAAACATAATGTTGCAACAACAGCTAATCAAAAAAGCTACAGAAAAAGGTAAACAATTCAATTGGAATGTATATAACCAGAAAGAAATATCTTGACTGACGCAATCATGTTGAAAAAAAGCAGAAAAAATACACATTTTCATTTCTATAAGAGACGATGACGTAGAAAAAAAGTCACAGTCTCTTTTCCATTATGGTTGATTAGTTTGTTGAACAAAACGTTATAAAAGCAAATTGCATATTTTCTCTTCAGACTTCTGTCAACCACGTTCCCTGCTGGACAGCGTTGGTCGTGGTTTGGTTTCACCGTTAATCTTCTCTTCACTACTACCACCACCAATGGCTTTTTTCTAATATGTGCCCTTTCCAAATCTTCAAACGTCTGCGTCAACGTCACAACTGTCCCGAACACCACCACCAGAGAGAAAAAAATTCCAAACATATTTCTCCGTTTATTTGACGCATGTGTTGAGTAAGATTATCAAGTAGGGGGAATGTGTTATTACCCGTAAGTTTGTCGTTTTACAAAAGTTTCTCTTTCTTCTTCTTCATCCACACACACAACTTTTTTTTAACTGTACCTATATAATTTTGTGACATTTTCATGAAAATAACTTCCGTTTTGATGGACACAGTGACTATTCATATGGCCATGATACACGGAGTACGATGGAAAGCTGGACAGCTAAAGTAACCAACTTTTAACAGCTAGCATGTGATTTTACCATGTAGCTTTTTATGGTGGATGTTACATTTGCCTTCTTTATCTCTCTCTCACTTTTGCTGAAAACTTACAAGTTTGTACGATTACCAACGACTTTGATTATGATAGTAATGGAGATAGATACATATGGAAAAATAAAGTAAAAATGGCCGTGATGATTGTTATATTATGGTGCTAAAACGGTGTGGTACTAGTAGCATTTTGATATGCTGATGATATTGTATGATGTACTACATGAACTGCCAAGTCCATTAACGGTTTGCCTGCAAACATGCTATTCTATAGCTATCAACACAACAATCAATCTTGGCTCACAGGTATATAAAAAAAGTTTGTTGTTTTCGAGTTTCTTTCTCTTTAGGTATTATTTTTAGCAGGCTAGGCACATAATATATCATAACTAATATAGCTTCATAACATGTTTTTTGGTGAACATTGAACAAATAAACAAGTTTTGCATAGTTCAAAGCCAAGGATGCTGTTATGTATGTGCCTACTAATTTTTATAATATCTTTTTACAGTTAATGTTATGGTCAACTTCCATAATAATAATTTTGGAAGACTGTAATAAAACTTTTTATGATGATTATGAACTCGAATAAGAAAAGGATAAGGAATAGAGTTTTTTTCATGTACTTACAGAAGTTTGTTGACAATGTTCCGAATACCCATAGTTGTATTTATTATTATGATTCACAGTTGCAGTTGTTTGTAGATAAGGATCGGTTTTTTGGAAGGGTTAAAGATTAGATTATTGGAATTTATTACTAATATTAAATTTGAAAAAGAAAACTGAACACATGAAAATATTAATAATTGTAAAATACGTTGAGCACTGACCTGCGCTATACATTGGTAGTACAACGCAAATCATAAACTTATTAATAGTGGAAACAGATTAAGGTTAATGGTTAATTAACACCGAAAATGGCACTTCCTTTCCTTTATTACAGACCAAATAAATTTAGATAGATGGAACACTTTCTTGACATACGAACAATGAAAGGAGGGAAAATGAAAATAAAGCAACTGACATGAATAAAAAGAAAGAAAGAAAAATCAAAAGGACAATACGTAATTTGTCAATAAATTTTGATGTAACTATTGTATTATACTATGATTTAATAATCTATTAACCCAAAAATGAAAATTTCCAACAAAACTAGAAGAAGAACTAAGAGTAGGCATTGCTACTCTAAATAATTCTCCACTTCTTTTCCCCTCCAAGCCAATCGACAACTGCTTCTGCACAAACGTAGCGGTGGTAAGAAACGAAGAAGGGAAACCGGTCCTGATGACCATCTCGACCGCGAAAAGACTTTTGATAAAAAAGAATGTACAAAAATCTGAACTGAATCTAAGAAATCTCTCTCTATTCGATCCAAGTCCCAATTCGAAACTAACAGACCTCCAACATAATATATGAATATATGTCCACCAAAAAGGAATCTAGATCAGCCTCTACCAAAGAAATAGTAGTGCTTACGGAGCATAACCCGAAAATCAATCATGCTTTCGTCAACAACGTCATTTCCTAAATTCCATATTATTATTGATTGCGATATATACTATACTACTGCCAACCAAAGACTATTTTATTCATTATTATTATTAGTCATTCTTCCACACGTACGTAGGTAATTCGTTGCATTCTCTGCATACCCAAAGGTCATTTCATAATCGTACCAAAACGTCTTCTTCTTCCATAATAATAATTCTATGTAATTCTTCATTTCTACGTTTGGCACCCACGTACTAAATTCCCAGAAATGAAATATGTAATTCGACTACTGCTCCTCCAATCACAGCCGTCATCATGGCCAATGACCATTACCATAAACATTTATGACAAACAACAACCAAATCACAAGAAATAGAAATGAAAAGTACAGTTGACGATGGTGGCGCTGGGTGCTTTTGTCACCAGTCGGTCACCACCACCACGTCCGTATAAATATCTACATCTAAAATCTAAAACGACCCTCCAACGAAAAATATAAATTATTTAGCAAAACACGTGGATCGGATTTCGACAATGATAAGCCACCCTTAAAAAAAGTTAATCAAGATTAAAATCTTTTTCCTCGCTTGTCTTTTCAAGTAAAGAAAACAAGATTTCCTTCTCTCGTGTGTTTTGTCATACTACTAATCTAACTTGTCATTTCCTGTCAAAGAGACGTGTCAAGAAATTTGTGCATGCGTAGCTTAAATAAAGTAAAGTAATACCTCATCATTCACTTCACGTCTTATCACAAGTTCATTTGTAACGGCAAATAAACAACGCAGTAGAAAAAAAACTTTATCAGCTCATCATTCATACTTCTTCCCTCTGAATATTAGTGTGTCAATGCCAATGTTACATCAGACTAAAAACAATACATTATTGACAAGAGCAACGGTAGCGTCGTATTACCTACTCTTCATTGTCTTATATTAGTTGAATGTGGCAGGCATCCACTTGTAGGTGCCGCTGTCACGCGAGGTACTTGCTTCTGCTGCCCTTTTTGTCTCATCTCCTCATCAAACTAATATTTATCAGATCACCCCTGCTGTGAGCAAGTGAAAGGAAACATAACTTACAACCGTTTTACCTACCTGTAAATCTCATCACTATTACTGCTATCGTTTACGTATATTCCAATGTTTTACTGCATACATCACAAATAGACCCTACCAAAGAAACGGCAGTGGCAGTTAATGGTCCCTTTAGTGCAATATGACTGAGTGTTTATGATGACATTGCAACCAAAAAAGTATATTACACCATTATTATTGCAAACCGTAACGAATAAACCCACCACGCCACGCCACATGGGAAACAATATTTTTTTCATCTGTATTCAAGTATGAGAGAATAGAGAACCGCATTCTTCTATGATGCATGCATGCACAACAAAATATGGTCAGCCAAGTCAAGTATGTATAGGTAGTAAGCAAGCATCAGCAATAACAGCAATTCTTTAGCATTCTCAAGGTTGCCTCAAGAATAAAGAAAGATAAAAGATTGTTGTTGTATGGCTTCTTATAGTCTATATACGATAGAGAATACGTATCACGTCTCGTTACAAGTAGTATAGTCGGGAACCCGATAAAAAACGTGATATATGGATACAAGCAACTTTTTTGTCACTTTTGACAATATCAATGCAACAAAAACACTAGAGTTCTATATAATATTAGTAAGTAAAAAATGTATTTACTGCATATTACATCACAGCAGTATGGTTAAGAGCAATCATTTATCATCATCCTAATCGGTTCCCGATTCCCTTATTCAACAACGAGTTATAAGTTATAATGCTGCTGCTTACTACATATTTTTTCATCATTGTCGTTTTGATGTTGTACGTACGTACGCAAAAGTACAATAACTTATGTAATCGTATAAAAAAATCATAACAACTTTTCTAGACCAATCATGCATGCATGGCATTTTTGCAATACTATAAATTCTGTATCGAGTGAAACCAGTACGGAAATTTCTTTTACTTCGTAATACCACCACCATCAACCTCAACCTGCCTCGTTTTTTTACTACTTGGATTGCATTTGCTCTGGTTCTGCTGATTTGTAATTCCATTTTATTAGGACGCAATCACAACCGAATACAAGAGAATAATATATTCTATAGGCATACATTGTGATGCATTTAGATGACCGAATTCCACCATGTGGTTGGGGACGATGATCTAGTCCTTAGATAGCCTCTCAAGAAAAAAACACTGTATATTTTTAAATGATTATCATGAAAAATAAGTGCCTACATGTAAAAAGTCTAAATTTTCCATCATCATTGAATGTCTTTTACTTTTTAATGCTATCATCAAGGAAAAATCTTAATCCACCCGAGAACTACGGAATAGGCAATAATAATATATGTAACATGATGACTGTATGTACGACCAGTTTATTGCACTATCATCGCAAAAATGCTAATAGGCTACCTACACAAAACATCGCCGTAATCAAATGCATAATAGCCAACAATATTATGATGATGATGGGGAACATTGGCCAAATGTCACATGTTTTTCAATCTTTCTACATATCCTTCTCGGCGGATGGAAGAAGGTGACAACGGCAACTTCTTTTTTCCACGGTCAAACTCCGGCCTGCTGCTGCTGCTGATTATATTTTCCTGCTTAATGTTATGGTAAACAAATGCTAAAATCTAATAATCTTATAATTTAGTTGGGCATGCACTAAAAAGAGCAGCAATGTCTCCTCGTGTAATAATAATTTGCGCTGCTAGATAAACTACTTGTTTCGTTGATAGTGCAATCAACCTTTGTGATTCATCATCACAGTGTAGCGTAAGTAATTAGAGGAAACCCTCAAAAAAAGTCTTACTGTTCACTCACGCATCATACAAAAACATACTTGAATGACACAGAGGTGTCAACAAAGTTGTGCAGCTGTAACATTATGTACAAAGCTCTCTTTATGACGACGACTGTAGTGTTGTGATTGAATAGTTATCTGTAATTTTTACAGGATTGCTTCCCTGCAAGCGTGTATTTTAGAGAGACAGAAAAGCCATGTCAAGGTAAGCATAATAACGAGCACGAACGAAGACGAAGGTACGTGCAAAGAGAGCTTCCATCGTCATCGTCTTCGTCTTCGTCATCATCATCATCAGCCCTTCATCTTCTTTTTAAACGCTTTTACAACATGTGCGTTACTTTATAAGGAAGGAAGACTCATACCACTTATGCAAGTGTGTGTACCTATACTCCCATTAAATTATATTTATTTTTATATCCCTTAAGTATCCTTCCTTATCTAAATGTGTCCGTGGGCAAAATGTATGAATCGAAAAAAGAGATGTGAAAATATCTATTTTGACTTTGCAATGTCCCCGTGTGAATATATGTAAATCTGGTGAGCATTAATAATATTACCTACATATTGTACACTTAGTATACCTAAGTACACAATTTATACAAAGCCTGTCCATCCATACTCCAAAAAATGCTTTTCACTCTTGTTATATCATCAAATATGTCATTTTAAGTATCCACCCAACAAGTGAACAAACCAAGTCATTATTGTCATCATCATGTTTTGTGTACGGAGGACCATGCCGTACAGTATATTATAAACTTAAGAAATGTTTTATTTTACTATTTTGGACACTTGAGGACTCATAGACCGATATAATATAATAAGCTATTATGATTATCGCACATAGACAAGAAGGAGTAGTCACAACACCAGTTTGATCAAACCCTTTTTTGACTCTACAATAATAATAATAATAATAATAGCGAGTAAATGAATGACCACCAAGCTAAAAATAAAATAAACCTGACAGGACATGTTCACTGTAAATATTTTTTTAAATCCTAACAATGCACTTTGTATAAAATCCACGTATTCAAAAAAATAAAATGGCCTACGCAGCCATTATACAAACATCCCCTTGTCCATGGTCAATAAGTTAAGGATGAATGATTTGCGAAAAAAACTGCTCGTGATGATGATGATGATGATGAACATGTTAAGTGAATGATAAAGAAATTATCTTCCTTTTACAGGAATTGTCAAATTTTTCGTGCAATTATCATATTTTAAAAAAGTATGAAACAGTTTTGGAGCAATACAGTCACGTTTTTAGCTCATCAACTTTGTGTCGCCGTAGTTTGCATTGTTATATGTGTACCTGGCTTCTTGTCCTCTTCACAACTCTTGCTCTTTTGAAAATTGTTTATTACCCAGCCGTTCCTCGTCGCTGTTGAGTTTTAATTGGCCTTTTATGCAGAGGAGACGTCTCGAAGAAATGTAACAACAATAAGGAAACTCTCATAAATTATTTCAACAATTATCACCCATGACCTGCCCGATCAATTTTTTTCACTGCTTTTGCCTTTTGGTTTTAAATGCAATATTGTTTTTACCGAACGATGACGAAAAACGTTGTCCACCTACCATTTACCTGGTTCATATAATAAATATCATCACCAGCCTTGTATTGTTTCACTTGTGCTTTCGAGAAAATATTATAAGCGCGGCATATTAATTATTATTCCATCACTGTTTTTGCTGCACACCAGAGAGACAGACACGAATACTACATCAAATGTCATTTATGATATCTTGCAGAAAAGCAAACATGTCCTTTTTTAGAAGTAATCTTGTCGCATAATAGCAAAAAATAATAATAAGTGATGCTTCTTCTCTACATGTACAATACATACATCTACCTAGATAGGTAGGTACATTTCCATTTCCATCGTCATTATCATCAGTTCTATCAAAGAGCGACGAGTATCTAAGACTAAAAGTACCATGTTCTTATTATTGTGAGCAATCATTTCTGCGCAAATTTTTTGAGGCTTGTACAGAGAAGAGAACATGTTCCGACACACCGAACTCGCACAACAAGATAGTTTGTCCTTTGTAACTCTGTTATTTTTGCCGAGCTTGACATATAAGCGAAGCAACGACAATACTTTACATTGTTCCATCAAAATTTATTCTCAGACAGCAAGAAAAGTAAGCACAATGATCGTCGTCGTCATCATCATCATCATGATTGAAAACGATGAACAAATAGTCAGCAAACTGCTTACCCACAATCATCATTATTATTAGCAAGTACGCCGGTTGACAATAACAAATAAATATATATCTAAACTAAAATAAAGTTTCAATATTCAGTAATATTTTTTTCCTACTCCCCCCACACGTTGAATCTCTGCTTTTGCAATGGAATAGACAGGTATAGATATGTATATACATTTACCTACAAACAACCATTAAAAATATATCTATTTCCATTTACATACAAAAGCACTACCTACAACATTTTACTTTTTTTCTTTCCCTTTTTTTACATAATATGAAAAAAGTCTGTTTTCCCCTTTTAAAGTAGTCAACGGTAGATAATGAGCCTCTGCAGAGTTAATTAAGGCGTCCAGCCAAAAGTCAGAGAGACGACGAGTGCAAAGGAATAATAAAAACAAACAAGCCCACAAGCAAGTAAGCAAACATGTATCCTATCATCATCATCCCTCTGAAAAATTGATGCAAGCAACAAGTATCATCGGTTGGACTTCTCTCCCTTTTTGCTGATAATATAATATCTGTTTATTTGCAAAGCTCTTTTAGATAATATTTCTCTAAAATAATACACGTGTAATATTTATCTTCACTGGTTAGAGTAGGAAAAAAGCATATCTTGTTAATAATGTATATGAGGAGCACAGTGAACACCAAAAACCCATGCTGCTGTCTGCTTTTCAAGCTAAAATGCGATTTAAAGATTTGCAAAGCTCTTTTAGATAATATTTCTCTAAAATAATACACGTGTAATATTTATCTTCACTGGTTAGAGTAGGAAAAAAGCATATCTTGTTAATGTACATGAGGAGCACACGAAAAAAGGATTTAAATAAAGGAGCATATCAAAATCAATTAAAAAAACATTTTTTGTCAACGTGAACACCAAAAACCCATGCTGCTGTCTGCTTTTCAAGCTAAAATGCGATTTAAAGCCAGCCAAAGTACTAAAGTTGCTATCTACTCCCAATAAAACTGAGAAAAATAAATAAAATCTCTGTGTAAACTTACGATTTCATAAAGGTACTTTTTGTATTTTATGTTTGTATAAGACAAGCCCAATAATCTTCTCCTTCAAAATCCACAAGTTGTTGTTATATATAGGTTGTTGTATAATCCATCCATCAATTTTACATCTCAGGCGTTGCTGCTTAGGCCCGCTCGTGTTTTTGTTCAATAATAATATAAATTTTTATTTCACAAAAGCTATTCTCTTTTTTAAGGGTACATTAGTAGTACGTCCGAAAAGCACACTTGGGTCAGTATTACGATGATGACGACATTAA
>JAHZMT010001259.1:0-22396 GCA_027743785.1 Sinhomidia bicolor
GACGAGCTCGCATGGACAAGAGACCCTCACCGTGATCCTTCTTCTTACTCTTTTTTGACCTAATTAACAAAAAGAGAGGTAAAACATTGGGTTAGAATTTTAATGAATAAATAGGCATATTTTGTGAACATTATTGATTGTTTATTTTTCGAGATAAAACAGCAGATTATTATACATGTCATTAATGACTGAAGGCTGAAGATAGTTTGTCAACGATTTTATAATCTATGAAATGGAATATGACAATGTCGTTCATGTACAAGAATTTAATGCAAAAAGTTGTACAAAAACAGAGAGCATACATTATGCGGCAAGTACCTAAAAATATTTTCGTTCGTCTACAACAATGATGCCAATAATGGTCATCTTTCAGCTTAAATTTGTAATTGTCGCACGTAGAGCTGCAATGCAGTTGTTGCCCGTACCAAATAATAAAAAAACTGTCAGGAAACTAACTCCAAAACCCCAAGTCACACAAAGCTATATAGATCCCTTGATGTAGTAGACACACAAGCTTTTTACTTGTATTGAAAAAATCATGAGCAGCCATGCTCGTTTGGAATAATGGCCTAAAAATTATTCAAGTGCTGCGGGGGAAAACCATCAGTAGTAGATCAAGGTTTCCATGTGACGCGTACTCACTTCTAAAGTATCAAGTGTATACATTTCAACACTACTTACTTACTTTTTAAATACATAATTACATGTACACTTTGTCAAGTATATTCGTATAAATATACATAAATGTTATTAATAAGCGTAATACTTTTGCTTACTCAGCTCAGCCTTTTTGATATTGATCAGACATCATTATCGTATTCCGTTGAAGAAGCAAAAAACGTATCACATTACCATCACCATAATCATCCGACAGAACAGCGCAACATGCACACCGCAAATGCAACCCCGTCAAATTCATTTTCTGCACTTATAAACCAAATCAGCAAAGCACACTGACTGACTAAACGGTTTGATGTATTGTAGTAGCAGTAGTAGTAGTCGATTATTTGATACGTGAGGACACAGAGGCATTTGTGAAATGCTATATGGATTAGAGTTTTTCCTCGAAAAAATGTACAATGTGTCGTAAAATGTAATTTTATGTATTGGTATTTTATAAATGTGCTTGTTTGGGAAAATGGTACAGTAAAATAAATGTTGAAGATGATAAGTAGTGGTAATTTGGTTAGCTGTAGTAAAGCAGTTGAGTAAGCGGATACTGTTTTAGACGATATCTGATTGAATTTAAAGGATGACATATGAGCATAATGGGATGCTGTACAACATGGAATCCTCCTTTTTTATCTTTGCAATGAAAGAAAGAAAGGAACCTTTCAACCTGCAACGCAGTGAGTCAGTCCAGTAGTAGACGAAGTAGTAGTGGGAGTAGAGCACAAGCCAATTTTCCCATTTCTTGAAAATAGCAAGAGCACTTGAAAAGACAAAGACACTCATCCTCTCATCAAGACTTGAAATTCAATTCCTGTCAAGAACGTCGACAATGTGGCAGGACGAGGAGGAAAAACGAGGAAAGTGAATTAATACAAAAATGACCAACTATTTATTTAGCTGTCTGTCCATCTGTGAGTGAGTTGGTTTTGTGAGGGATTTGCGTTAAAGATAAATGCGGATAAAAAAAAACGATGATACTACGTACATACAAGTGCACGCACACATTTACTCTTTTTTTGACAAAATGTAGCATATATGGTAGTCGATCATTTTAGAAAATGTTTTGTATCTCGTTCGGAACAGAAAAAATGCCCTTTTATATAAAATGGTTTTTTTGTAAGAGTGCAACGCTGTTAAATAAGCTTAAGCATTTTTAGGGATATAATTGAACAAAAAATCATTTGTAAAAAGAAACCAATGAAAATGGCTTTTCAACTTTTCATTTTTGTACTTTAGTCACTCCATTAATCCATTCATGGGGCTGCCCACGCGTGAATAGACTCAATATGTTATCAAACTATTCCATATTGATTTCATGTAGGTAAGTAATTTCACTTTTTATTCTTGGCTTACTAGCACACAAAAAAGTTTCATTATAATCCATGCAATTTTGGTTGAAGCTGATGGTATACACATTTTATCAACTTTAAATAATAAAAAAAGAATAATAATTATAATATAAGCGTGTTTACATGTGAACAAGCAATGCACATTGAAAAATCTAATATTGCGGTCAAGTTCTCTGGTTTGCTTGGTGCAGTAAGTAAGTAAAAAAACGGGCTAAAAGTATTTATTCTTTTTTTCTACATAAAAACAATAAAGTAGCATGGTCTAGTTGCTATACTGTCATAAAAAACATTTTTTTTTCTGCCTGTCACGATGATGACGACGACCACACAATGAACTTATATTACGCTATTTATACCAAAATCTCCAAATTGAAAGCGGACGCAGATGCATCATGACTTGAATTTGCATTAATGTTTTTATAAATAAAAAAACACATGGATCCCCTCACGCTTACAAATTCTACATATTATAAAAAATAAAATCCTATACAGAGCATTTTTCATCAGTCAACTAGCTCGCATGTCTTCACCTCAACTGCATACATACACTCCATCGTATACTTTGCTTTTTCCGTTTATGTTGTGCTCCCGGACAAACAAAAAATGTCCAAAGAAATAAGATGCTGCTGATGTTTAGAAGCAGCAGCAACTTTTGTTTGTGCTATCATCTACTTTGTTATCATTCATCCGTCCAATATCCTTCTGCTCTTGTTGGCCAGCAACTAATAATGCAAAATGTTTCACAATAACATTCCTGCTTGTTCGGGTTTTGTTGTCTTTTCCAACTACATCATCATCGTGTAAGCCCAGAGAGGACACACCACGTCATGCCAGCAGACCACGCATACAAATAACGCGTTTAAATGGAATTGGTTAGCTGACTGGTAGTAGTAGAAGACGAAGAAGAAGTAAGGCCACGTATTTCGGTTTGGTTTACTTGTTATGACCACATATTTATTTATCTATTCTTGTTAAAGTCTGTACAATGGAATTGGTTAGCTGACTGGTAGTAGTAGAAGACGAAGAAGAAGTAAGGCCACGTATTTCGGTTTGGTTTACTTGTTATGACCACATATTTATTTATCTATTCTTGTAAAAGTCTGTACGTATACATGTGTCCTTTTCCTGCCAGAACCATCCAAGCCAACAGACCAAAAAGTAAAACGAAGAAGAAGAAGAAGAGCAAGAAATACGAGAAAGAAATAGATAACCTCTTTTTCTCTCCTGAAAGTCTGACTGTGTGTGTACGTAATATTTGGTGGGATGCTCACGTTTTTCGACTAATGGGAAGCGATGAGCTGATATGAAACAACATGAGAACAAGTAGTACTAGAAGAAGAAGAAGTAGCAGCAGCAGCAACAGCGTATTTTACTGCATTTTACTAAAAGGTAAAGCAAAGTAGGGAGATTGTTGGGTTTGCTTTCGCTTGCAACATGATGATGATGATGACAAGAGCAAAAAAGGAAAATGTGAGATAAAAGTACTCTCTAGCACTTTCAGGCTAGTAGTAATAGTGGTGGTGGTGGTGGTGGTGGTACTATCCCCCACACCACTTTCTCACAGTCCGTCGACTTGGTTGTTGCAAAAACAGTTCTTATTATTACGCGACATGTATACATGACTGTGTAACTTCATTGCTTTTCGAGTGGAGTGTTCCTCCACCCCAAAAAACTCATGCAATCTTCTTTTTTTCTCTCTCTCTCTCTCTCTCGTCCACTTTTACCCATTTTTCTTTTTTTTCTTATGCACACAACAAGCAAGCATAAGAAAGTAAAATGAGAAAGAGGAACATCTTCGAAGCATGCTTTCTACTACTACTAGGCCGATGATGATTACTAAAAGAGCAACGGTGATGTGGCAAGCTACATATTGGGTTGCTGTTGCTACTGCTGCTGCTGCTGCTGCTGGGCTGGGACGGATAAATATGCCAAAAGCTATAAATATGTAGAAAGAGTAATATATGTATTGGCATAGGTGAGTGCACACAACAGCAGCAGCAGCAACAGAATGTACATGAGTGCATGCATATAGAGAAGAAGAAGAAGAAGAGGAAGCACACGTAGAAAAAGAGCGCTTCTCCTCTTTCCTATCAAGAGTCCTCTTTGAAGTTTGAGATTTTAAGGATTTATGTATTATTCCGTTGTATCGAAGAACTCATGAAAAATGCATTACTTGAGGAGGAAAAATAGACGATGAGACTTGGTGGACTCCTGCATACATGCTCATTCTGCTGCTGCTGGTGCTGCTGCTAGCCATTCTATTTTTTTGCCAGTTACCATTACGATAGTAGTAAAGAAAAAGAGCGCTGTTGGTAGCTTTTTTTGTAGATTTCTTTTTTCTTTTCCTAGTGCTTTCAGCAAAAAAAAATATGTACTGGTAGTAAGTATCCAGTTGTACATAAATACAGAGTCAGTAACTTGTGGAGGATGTGGTGGTTGGTGGTGGTAGTGGTCGTGGTTGAGCAGAAAGCATATTGAACTTGCCTGATATTCCATTTCATTCAGGTAGAAATGAACGTAGCGGTTGGTGCTAGTAACAAGTAGAAATACACAGAAAAAAATGGAAACAGAAGGGGAAAAGTAAAAGAGGAGCAGAGAGAGAGAGAGAGAGAGGAAGAGAGAGATCGAGAATTTCATTATAAGCTTTTTGCTATTACTACAAACCAACAAGACACGGGAGATTTTCTCTGGGAAGAAGAAAAAAAAGAAAGTCAACGATGGTCTTAGCCCGGCAAGTCATCTCGTTTTCTTACTGATTTGTTTTGCATCTCTCTCTCTCTTTCACTTTCCATCTTTTTTTCTCGTTTATTTCTCTGTATACACATGACTTTTTTTCCCTTTTTGCTGATGTTTACAAAGCATGTAAAGTTGTAACAGAGACTAGAAAGGTAGAATAGAAAAAGAAAAGAAAAACCTTTTGTCGCTTTTTTTTAAAAAAAAACGACACCACTCTCAGGCTCAAGCTGCTGGGTATGCATGTTATCTAGTTTGCGTTGATGTATTTCACTGCGATTGTATGTATTTTTTTTCAAAATAAATAAATACCATTTGCTAGATGTGGCTCGTCCTTTTTTGGTGTGTGGTGTTGAGCATTAAGACGCCACTTTAGATTTCCTTTTTGTACTCTTACCACTACCACCAACACCACCTCAAAAAAAGCCACACAAGTTGTCTAAGATATTTGTACAATGAAAGTTGTTGAATTCAAAGATCACCACCATGTAGGATGGCATGGCAGAGCAGCAACAGCGGCTGGGCGGTTTAGGTTTGGTTTGTGTGACTAATGTTTTATACACACAGATTATAGAAGATATAAAACCTAAAAACACTTTTAAGCTTATCGGCAAGCCTTTTACTAAAGATATTCCTGCTGGACCAATAGCTTATTTTCAGATTTACCTTGGAAGGAGAGCAAAAACCAATGAAAAAAATGAACGTGATGCTTTTTCCTTTTTGCTTATCTTCTTCACTTTAGAATTCTATTAAGGTAAAAGAAATCAGTAGCAGCATACACGATTATTTTGCCATTAAGCGGTGCAGATGTTTCAAGTACTTATCGATATATGCACACACACACACACACACACACACTCAACCGTTCAATAATCAGACCGAGATATTTTTTTCAGATTAAATTTTATATATAACTTATATTTAATGTAAAAAGAAGAAAATAGTTTTTAAAAAATAGTAGTAGTAGTAGTATCGTGACAGAGATATTTTCTCAAAAAAAAACGTTCCATATTTTTTTTTGTCTCAGCAATTTCGACTGCATACGACAGACCTAATCAGTTCTAAAGAATTCAAGCTTTTTTTTGACAGGCATGTTTCTCTTAACGGCAGTTGTGATGGAATATTACTACTAGTAGCAATAGTACACTGCATACTACAACAGCGGAGAGCAACACGACTTCATTATATATTCTGTAACAATAGACATTTTCATCTTTATACTACTAGCCCTATTATTATTATTATTATTATTATTCTTCTTATCAAGTCATGCAGCTTTTCTTGGCAAAAAAATGAGTGGTGGGAGAAAAAGATGAAAAGAGTGAAAGACGTAATTCATCATGCTCCATCAAGATCTCAGCTGGAATTTTCAATAAAAGTCTTGACTCCTTGCCTGACGCTAGTTTTCCCTTAACATTTTGCAGTTTAATATGAAAACGTCGAGAAATATGCAGTGAAGATGATGACGTACTACGATTGTCATCCTTGTCATAATATAGTGCTGATTCTTGCCATTCTTTTGATTACAACTGAAACTGCTAGTTATATAAGTACCACAATATATATGCCAAATATATATATATATATATATATATGTGTGTGTGTATTGCACAAAGCGCTATTCGAACTGGTACTCATTATTTAAAACAACTGACTGCCACTAACAAAAGCTTTAATAAAAAGGCCAATAGCTTTATATTTTCCTTACATTTCTTTTCCCTTTCATAACTTTTCTTCTTCTAAAGAATAACAGACTCTTGTAATTCTTCTTTGCCCTTTCGTTTAAAAAAAATACTTTCCATATATGTTGATGTTTTGAGTCACGTTGACGTTTGCAATTAAACACAAGCTTTGATGAAATGAAAAGTTGGGGTTACTAAGTAAATCATTTTCGTGCGAAAATAGCATGCAGCAGATACGTGGGCAGTAGGCATGCACTGTTGCGTAGCAACAACAACAACAATCTTGTTTTGAGGGTCTATTGAAACCCACTACATATTGTTGTCCGTACAATTTATTCCAGACAATAGCTAACCAATATGAAAATATAATAATAATATTTCAAATGAATTTCAAAATCGTTTTGGTTTGAAAATAAGTATTGTTTGCTATTACATATTGCAACAGCACACGAAGGTTGCACTTAACAAGTTGTATGTGAATATTTTAGGTATGTATTAGATGCTTTTTTATCCTTTTTTCTAGGCACTTACTTCCGTCTCCGTTGAAGTTCTCGGTATGCAGCAGCGGCAAATTGAAGACGTGCTATGAATCGCTCAATATCATCAAAACAACGAGTTAAGAATGGCAACCTCTCGCTCGTATCCACCTTCACTTTCCACTGAGCTTCCATCGTCCCTTTCATCTTCTACAAAGCAAAAGAAAAACAATATTAATATTATTAAAAACTCGGCAAATATATGTTTATATAAATATTTCACATTTTTCAACACAAGTCATAATAGTACTAAATTGTATAAATTATTCCGCGTAAATAAAAAAACGCAGCATTAGATAAGCAGTTTTTGTCGCATTCTTGTAATAAAAACATGCATGTATTGCATTCTGCATCGTATCATTGTAAGCATTTTTTTTCAAAAAAATGTACTCTGTTCTTTTTTACCAATACTGAAAAAAATGTTGTTGTCAATGTCATCTGTCATCTAAAACATTTTTTAATGGTGAATAAAGTGCCTATTACAAAAATGCATGTGAATGGATGGAAAATATTTCCACCTATGCCAATATTTATTTACGTATGCAAAATCCTTCACAATCATTATCAACAGCAGGAGCAGCATCAGCAGCAGCAGCCATTAAATAATGTATACCTTGATCATTCGGAATCAATTTCACGATTGCATTCTCATTCATTCATACTGTCTATTTTTCATGCTGATCCAAGCATCCTGTCTGAACACTGACGATGATGATGATAATGCTGATCATGGTGACGGTGAATGTGATGACCTAATTTCTATTTTTATTATTTTCTGAATGTATTGTTATTATTATTATTATTACTACCACTATTGGTATTGAATATCACTCTTTAGCAGATCTTGCCACACATGCTTATTATTATTGTTATTAGTAACTGAGGCGGATTTTATTGATGAATACAAAATATTGTGAAAGTGAATGTTGCATTCATTTTTTTCTCTCCCTCTTTCCTCTCTCTCTCTCTCTCTCTTTGACTTTTCGATGCTAGCGTTGTTCTTGTTGTCTTGTTGGAATGGAATTAAAATTTTGCTCAACAACAGCAATCAGTGTCTTTGACAGTTTAGTAGCCGATGGATGACCATGTAGGCAGACGAGTAGGTATATGAATAAGATGTAGATGTAAAAATGACGATAGAGTTGTTCGCATCGAACATCTGTGTACATACATATATATAAAAATTAGGAAGACTTTAGTATAATAATACTAGTAATACTTAATAATGATAAGTGCATTATGAAAAGAATAATGTTGCACAGGTCGTTGCATCATCGTCATCATCCAAAATCAACAACACAAGCACACGCCAACATTATTGTTATTTGCAAAAAGGAATGAAGTTTTCTTGTCTGGTGGTGCGTAGGTATTATTGCAAATCTTTTGTTGAAGCAGTGAGAGAGAACTGCGTAGCCCAGCAGATAAGGTAGGAGCAGCAGCTAAGTTGTTACGTGATATGATGATGATGATGAGACACAACGGTGCGCTGATAATAATAATAATGATGATGATGATGATGATTACATGACAGGGTTAAAAAATATGCATGGCGCACACTCAACTGAACATTCAAATGTAGCAGGTGGTGGTGGTGGTGATCTAATGGACATTACATTATTATAACCAAATTGAGTTGAAGTTGCTGTCAAATGTTACAAGTGAAATGGAAATGCAGTCGATTTTGTACAGTGTTGTTGGTACTATTACCACTACCACGAGCACATTCCATCATTTAATCTAATCTACTTTTAATCTGTGCCACACAGCAGAGAGCACAGAATGTTGTTCACTTTATCACTTGAATATTGACAGAGAGCATTGCAAAGTAGTATAGCAATCCATACATCTTTTAGATTCTAATCACTATCATCTTAATACTTGGGACTTGTTATAAAGATGATGATGATGATGACGATAAGTGGATTAAAATGAAAATTCATCTCACTTTCAACAACAAAAGCACAGCATACAAAAAAATGTCAACTCATCAGAGAAGAAGAGGGGCAAGGAAATATGTACGTCATGTTGTACACTCTGTAAATTGATGATGATGAATCACAGTTTCTTTTTAAAAAGTGATCTTCAATTTTATATTTTTCAGTGTGGGAATGTAAATGCAAAAGTTTTTGTGCTGACTACAACATTTATTGACTCACCGCGTTGCTGAATAGTAATGCCATTTTAATGATCGGCTATATACACATTTAATATTACGTAAATCTTCTTTCAAATTAAAATATTATCGGTAGCTTTAAACATTAGCCGGCAGGGTTATCTCACCACAACACACCTATGCATTTTAATATGCCTCTCACGCTAAATCAATTATGTTGACAATACTGCCTAATTCCATTAGGATCACAAAATAATAATAATAATAAACGTGACATCTGCACATTCCATCTATTATATGTATATTGCTGCTGCTACTACTGCTACTGCTTTAATTGCCAATTGTCAAATTCTGAGAACAAACGGTTTTATATGTTATATATTACCTATATAGCCTTACTAACGCCATTACAAAAATAATGCTTAGATTTTGGAAGTGTGTCGTATACACTCTCTAAGAAAGCGCAGATTGATGCAATTTAAAAGAGAATTGGGTAACATGTAATGGGCGCAAATTAAATAAGCATTAAAAATACTTACTTGGCGGTGTAACATGAAAGTGTGGTGGCTCTGGTGGAGGTTGAACTGGTGGTGGAGGTAGGCTTTGCTGACTACTGTGGCGTTGACGGTTTGGTGGTGCACGTCCTTGCAGAGCAAGCTTTACATCCTCTACCAAGTCTGCTGCTGAGATGTTGAAACACTACAGTGTAAATAGAAAAGGAAAAAAAATATATAATATAAAATCTTTTATAACTTTGTTTCTCCAGAAAAAAAATTAATAGACTTTTTTATACTTATTCTATAATGCTGTTTTTATGGTCCCCTGACATGAAAAATAAAATCAATAAGACACATTGTATTTTATGCTTGTTAGAATTGTTTTTTTTTCATTGCCGACTTTTCCTTACTATTTCTCATGTCCTACCAACTTTTCCTACATAATGGAGTGAACGGAAGATCATTCCATATTTTTGAAGAATTAGTTTCCGTCGGGTGCGGTAGTAAATCATATTATTACTTAGAAGCTAATGGTCGGAGCAATAATAGGATAATATTGTATTATTATTATTATTATTATTAATATTATTATTTTTATAAGTATTATTGTTCCTAGCATTGCCAGTAGTAGTGATGACTGGAAATGTCAGGTGGGAGTAGTAAAAAAATGAAAGGTAGGTGGGTAAGTAGGTACTCTGGAAGCTGAAAGGGAGAGAGGAAAAATTATGTAATGCTCATTGGAGGAAATAATTGCTTATTTGCCAAAAGTTCTTTATAGGTGGCCCTTGCCACTGGCAGTTGGAATCATGCAGACAGATATTGGGCCGCGTTCTAGGAATAAAATAAAAGGCGAGAGAGACGGAGAGAGAAAAATTCTCTTGTTTATTATACTGCTACTACCGCTGCTACAGTGATAATATTAATTATTATTATTAAGCATTATCCCCGGAATCTGTGATGTGTACTATGATCATCATAAATGTGATCAGGATCAATACAAACTGCATAATAAATAGTGGAAGTATTATTGGAAAGACAAAAAAAAATACTTTTACTTGTCAGCTTCATGAAAATGGCAGAATAATATTACTACTGCAACTAACTACAACTACTGCTACCATACCATATAGTAAGCTAAGCATTATCACCAATATTGCCATCACGGCACCACCTACCTAAAAATAGCTTTGTAGAGCGAAGCAACTGTGAAAAAGCTAAAAAGTCATTTGTTTTTTTTCTCTTCTTCCTCGTGATTAGATTCACACGGTAAACCACTAAAAAAAAGCTAACCGCCTGCCTGCCTGCTAGAGAAAATTAAGCTAACCGTTCCGAATGATTCCATTTATTTTCCCATTTTGATATAACTATTATTATCCAACGTGTCGTTCCAATTCTACCTGAGTTTTTTTTCTGGAAAGTCAAAGAAAGAAAGAAACAAATGCATGTGCCTAGATATACTCGAGAATGCACTTATTAAGTATAAAAGAGAGCGAGATTGTGAAGTAGTTTGAGACGTAGGTTTGTAATAGAAATATTTTTGAATGTGCAAATTTTTTGTTTGTCTGTCCATTTATACTCCCTCTCTATCTCTCTTTCTTTGGGCAAATGTTAGGTGACAAATGCAGAAAGTGAACTTTAAAAAAAACCGAAGCGAATTTAAATGTGAAAAACGTGTTGACTCGTAAATGAGTCAGGGGAAAAAATCCTGTGCCTCCGCTACTTTTATCTGATACTTGACTAGAGAATGCTTTTATTTTACACCAAAACTGTAGAAAGTTTTTTTTCTTGTTTAAGTTAGTTTGGCGGTGATAATACCACCGTGGGAACTTCGACCTTGTTCAGTGCTATGATTAGAAAGGGAGAGAGTCAGAGTGAGACAGGGAGAGAGAGAGAGAAAAAAAAGAACTACTAAAAAGTAAGTACAGTAAAACTGAAAACTTTTTTTTCTACAAAAAGTGAAAAAGGGAAAGAAACTAGCTGAAAATATGTGTTGCAAGCAGTCCCGCCCAACCACAACGGTAACTGTGTATAAACGGAACATTTCAAGAATTTTCATCCACTCATTCCATCTCTACCTTTTTTTCTCGCATACCTTTTTAACCGCCACATAATAATATTGTTGTCATAAAGAAGGTTATATACCTAGCTGAAATAATGATATTGCCATTATATTTGTATACTTTAGCACAGTTTCTTGAGTGAATGCTTATAGGTATATATGCTTTTTTATTGTTGTGTGTATGCAACTGAATGAAATCATTATTTTCTGCCTAAACTTCTTCTTCTTTCTTTCTTTCCTTTTTTCTTCCTTCCTCTTTTCTACTCCCTTGTTTGCACATGCTGAAATTCACAGATAAAATAGTTTAGGAACAATTTTTGGCAACCTCATAGGTCGTTTCTGGATTAAGTAGATTGTACATATGTTCAACGCTAATATAGATTATTACAAGAATATGATATTATCCAGAGAAAAACAGAAGTAGGGAATTTTTTTTAAAGAAAAAAGGAAAAAAACGCTTTTTTACTGCTGCCACCAGAATGACTTCCATGTGACGTGACACGCCAAAATGTCAAACTTAAACGTAGTCAGAAAGAAAGAAATGAAGAAGAAAAAAAATATTACAACTGTTTCACTTTAAAGCTTGCCACAATTGGATTTTTTTCCTTCTTCATGTCTACATCAACAGTGGAACTGTGGATTGCCTACAACAACGCGACAGAGTAGTGTGGAGTTCAAAGCCCCTAATTTTCTTCCCTTTCCAAAAAAACAATCTATTTTAGTTGACTAGTTGACTACATTATCTGCCAAAACTTGTTTAAAAAGCCTTTCAATCCTTTTGCTTTCCCCTCTTCTTGAGAGCAACGAGCCTATTTATTAAGGTAGACTTGAAATACGTTGGATAAGATACGTAGGTAATAAATACTTTTGAATTGTTGCTAACTCTGGCATTTGGGTTGAAAATCTTGGGGAAAATTATTGCTGACCATTTGAGGAATACAGGAGGAGACTTGAAATGCACACTTATTTAAATGACAACATGTGTCGTCTACACAGTATTATAATGATTGTCGACAGGAAAAACGACTTTTTCGCATTACATAAATTGTTGGTTAGTGGTCGTAAATCTTTTTTGAAAATATATAGGCCTCACTCAGTCAGTGCTGCAGCTACATTTACTGAGGAGGGCAACTGGACAATTTGAACTTTAAGTTCATTCCTTCTTCTTCTTCTTCTCCACCGGAAAGAAACATCAGGAACATCTCCATGACAACAAGTACCATTTCTAACTGCTTTTACTATTATTACTACTACTTGTTCTACAACTGCCGCCGCCGCCATTTTCACCTAAATCTCCTTTTACTTTTACTCATCCAAACACAGAGAAAAGAGAGAGAGAGAGAGAGAGAGAGAGTAGCCCATTGAGAAGCAGTGTGCAATCGGATAATGTAGTAGTAGTAACACAATAATATTTATTCATTCATTCGCCAAGTGAGTGGAATGAAATTGCAATGGTTACAAACAACCCTCTCGGTGGTGCTAGCGTTCCTAGTAAATTACACTATTTTTATCCTTGTTCCCTTCACCTCCATTAGTTTTTCTCTAATGTTACGTTTGATACCAGCACACTGCTGACTACAAACGAGCTGACAAAAGGGCAGAAAAGAATTTTCAACCTAATTTAAAATCTTTCCACATAACAATAATAAGAATTTGGAGCGAGGAGGAATGCTATAATAATAGTAAACGAACGAGCAGTCGTCGGGGTAACACTGAACATCATCGTCATCATGAGGAGAGAAAAAGGAAGAAGAAGAAAAAGGAGGTACCTATATTGCAAAATGAAACTGGATACCCTTGTAACTGTCCATTACAATGCACATTAGATGGCGGGAAAATAACCAGACTGAATAGGATTTATGTCCGTGTATATAAATGCATATCTGTACTACTGTACGCCAAGACGACGATACGTTTTTGTACGTTGTGTGCCGAGAGGGAGAGAGAGAGAGAGAGAGAGAAAACGTATCAAGCCCATTTCTATTTAATCCACGAAAAGGCTCCATTATTTATTTAAGGTTATACTTATATATGTACATTAATTCTGTTTTACTTAACTATTTCAGCATTCCTGTTTAGAGCAACTACTGGTCTAATGGTAATAATAATGAGGAACGGTAAAGTTATACATGCATAAACCAAGAAGAAATGTTTGGTATCTAATAATAATGTTTTGTATTGTACTTTGTTTTGAGAAAAAAAATCGAATAAGTATATATAAGAAAAAAAGAGAATACTTTTTATTTATTTCATCCCTTCCTTCAATTGGTGTAGGGGTACTTATGCTTATGAAATGGAAAATGGACTCGATGTTGTTGCAAGGTAGCTCCATTTATTTTCTTCTGTAAGCTAATATACTTGCTTTTTCCTCCCATTATTTTTCTAATAATAATCAATATAAAAAAGAGTGTGTATACGAGTGCGACTGTGGTACTGTTGGTAAATAAATATGCCGGGTAATAATAATAATAATAGTAATAGGTGTATCTGGTAAATGAGAAAAGGAAACTGGGAGAGAGTGAAAGTCGAACCTTTTTTTGCTGGATGAAGCATAAAAAGTGATAGCAAGTGATATGGAATGATATGTGACGTTACCGGGGAGAAAAGGAGGCCATGTAGTGCAGAGCAGCGTGTAGCTTTGAGAAAAGGAAATGATGTGCAATGAATTACTATTGCAACAACCGGTGAAGGTGGTTGGTGGCGATGGTACAGTATAACAACAGCAGCAGTGATGTTGCAAGTAGCAGTAGTACAAGGAAAAAATGGAAATCGGATGATGATGGCGACGGAGAGAAGAGAAGGAAAATGGCTGAAAAGTCTGTAGTGATGATGGCTACAATATTTCTCATAAAACGTCCGAAAAAAAACAATTTGACGGTTTTTGGGATATGTGTAGGGAGTGAGTTGTAGGCACATCTTTTTCAACGTTGTGGGGGTGGGCGGTGATGAGTATTTAATATCCATTAATACTAATACAAAATGAGAAGGAAGGAGTGTGAGTAATATCGGTGTGGTTTCATTCCGCATATTATTGGTTCGGCAACGGGTAAATGGAAATGACAACTGGGGAAAGTGGATGTACACACAGAGTTTCAGGAGAAGCCAAGAAAAAACATATTTATTGCTGTGTGAAGTACAGGTATACTGTGCCTATTTTGAGAAACCAATAATAATAATAATAATACAGTTTTAATAAGTATTCCGTATTCATCAAAGGAAAGCCTCTATGACAGTATTATTATGGCAGGTAATCACGATAATATGCAACGATATTGCTGGCGGAAATAAACAGACACCTCCACCATCATCACCAGCATCAAAACTACTGCTCAGTTGAGGTGAGGTGCGTAGAGAGAAGGAGAGAGCTGGAGTTATTACATCTGTAAGCGAAAGAAACGCCAACTTTTATGAACGAAACTGCCATTTAATAATTTTTTCTCTGTCATTACTCATTATCAGTGGATATTACTATACTACTGCAAGCAACACTAGTTTATGTGCTACAATAGCGTACTTGGCAATATTTATCTCATCTTCTGCGAATCACACTTTGTATCTGAATCTGTACCTATATAATAGTATCATGTCAGCATAGGTGCCAATAAAAAAAACTTGCTGGCCTCTCAAAGTCTTTTTTTTGTATCTACAAATCTCGTTCACATATAAGCACCTCGTAATAATTTTTGTGATGTCCGCCAAAATAATAATATCTTTTGCGCCGAAAAAGTGACTCAATTGAAAAGGAAAGTGACAATTATGCCGAAGAAACAAAAAAAACCGAAACTAAGGGAAAAAGTTATAAAGAGAGGCCATTGTACTAGCTACATTACATGTATGCATGTATACATATTTATATATATACGTATTTACATTTTTTTATTATTTTACAGCGAAACATATTACGTAAAGGATACCTGTTTTCAGTATTATTGTTCAACGGTAAACACACAAGTAAATGCCGCACATTAGAAGTAAATATCTACATTCTTCAACTGAACAGCCTTTATCGTGCTCTCTCTTCTCCACTCCTTGCTTGTTTCATAATAAAGACTTTGACAGACAACAATGACAAAAGGGAAGCCAGTTGAATTGTGCACCTCTATATCTTCTCGTGTAGGCGTTCCTCCACCTCTTGTCATTGTACATATAACAAATCCTGCTCGCTGTTACTCAATATTAATAATAAATGCTCAGGTAGGCAACTACAAAAGCAAATAGCAAACACTGTTTATCTTTGTTGTCCTCTGCCCACGTAAATATGCAGATTATAAATGCACCTACCCACCAAATAATGCCTTGACAAAAGGAGTACATACACAATAATAAATTGTTACGACATGCAAGCATAATGGGCTCAAGTTGTACGCTGCTTTTGAATGCGTAACATGCATAATATCACTACTACTTGTCCAGGCACAAAAGCTTGTTAGTACAGTAGTAACCTTTCGACCCATAAACACCAACGCTGCTACTTAACGTTTCCCCAAAAAGAAAGTACTTTGTCGGTTCTTCCGCCTTTTTTGTCCATAAAATGAGAGACATACACAACTAAAAATGCTATCAGCAATAACAACAACTCTGTATTATTGTATGGTTTGTAACAATAAAAAAATAATATATATAAGAGTTGGTTCCCATGGGCATTACCCATTTACCTATTTAAAATGAAACTGTACTCTATACAACGACAGAATGATGAGGAATACATAATACACAAAGTAAGTTTACGTAGGAGGACAAGAGGTAAAATACTAAATGGATCTTCTTACCTGAAAAATATGCATTTCCACGGGGTGAACTGTAAAAGCAAAAATGTTGTTGTAGAGCTCCCCAGGATTTGTGTTTGTGAACGCTGTAGGATCTCGAATTAACTGAAGGGGAAATCTTTCCATTTCGTCCTGTAAAGAAATAAAATAAAAGTAAATAAGAAAGAATAGGGTAATATATGTATATTTATTAAATATAATAATAATAATAATAAATCCCACAAAATATAAGAATGATAATGTAAAGTGAGAGAAGAGCAAAGCAAGGTTGTTTTGCATAACGTTTTTCTTAAATGAACATGGTTGGGAACAGAGGGCTACGCGACGGCGACGACAAAGTACAACAACAACAAGTAGGCTGTGTTAATAAAAAAGGAAAATTTCCTCTGGCATTACATTACTCTCACTGCTACAACAAGTAGTAATATATTTTAATAATTATGTTTAGCAATGAGGACGTATTTTTATTTTGAAAAATATTAGGAAAATATCATATTCTACTTTTTATAAGAAGAGATTTATTTGTGGGGATTGATGGACTAAAATTAGACGTAGTGACGTGATTATTATGACCACCTTGGGGATATTTTCGCAAATGATATTGTGAAGCATTACTACTTGTACAGCTACGCAGTAATAATAATGATGATGATGGTGGTGGTAGCAGCATCTATGATGGTAATGTATGGTAATATTATACAAAATTGACAAAATTGCAATTATGTCTCCAATAATTTGAAATGAAATATGAGCGTATATTAAAAATAAACTAATACGACAATGCATAATTGTCAAAAATATATGCATACTCGTTGATGAACCTGTGCATCTGCATAAAATTACATATTATATTGACGTGCATGCACAAGCGTCAATTTGGTATAAAAAAGGGCCTCTAGGTCTGTTTTCCTAGCTTCCCCTTTTTCGCATAAATTTGCTACTGTGCAATTATTATTTTCGTTGTTGGCAACAGCAGACAGCAAGGTTACATTTGTGTTGTGTACTACACTACGCAAAGCGCATGCAACTCCACGGTGGGGGGTATACTTGGTGTATGTATGAATAGTGCTGGTAATGTATAGACCCCGTTCAGTTGATTCACGTCAGTAATATGAAACTTTTGAAAATAAAGGACTCAATTCGAATTAATTACTTGAGCAACCTCATTAACCAGTAACGAAAATTACATCCGTATCAAAGAATAGTAAAAAGTAAGCGCGATGAAGGTGATGATGATGGCAAGTAAAAGGATGAATCAAGTAACTCTTGCTGTATGTAGTGAGTTATGTATGTATGTACTGGTTTCTAGTTTCTAAATACCTATCACTTGTGAATACTTGGAATTGTTAGATAAGTATTTGTAACCACTTTTCTGATGCCATGTATTTTCTCTGCAC
Organism: Sinhomidia bicolor; assembly: GCA_027743785.1. Taxonomy (NCBI): domain Eukaryota; kingdom Metazoa; phylum Arthropoda; class Collembola; order Entomobryomorpha; family Entomobryidae; genus Sinhomidia; species Sinhomidia bicolor. The sequence continues at coordinate 17,805 of JAHZMT010001259.1, forward strand.
AGATTCTTGTCTCAGTTTTCCCCAGACGTTGTGAATAGGTACACATTTTTAGATGCAAAATTGCATAGGTACATAATGAATGACAGTAATAGTGCAGTGGCAAAAAACAAGTAGACCAAAATATTGCTTTCCTTTTGTAGCCTCTTATCATCCTCTCCAAATCTTTTCTTTCACCCTCACGATAATCAGTTTACTCACAGCGGCTGGACTGCTATACCCGGCAAAACTCTCTATTCACGTATAAATTGCAGTCGTTGAGACGCACTGTCCTTGTACATTGTCATAGAACTAGTAGAGAGATGCATACTGAATTAACTTAAAACAAAACAGTAAATATCTACACATGACGATTTAATATATGCATATATATATAATAATAATAATGCTACGCTTATTACAATAATATACTACCAACACAGAACAAATGCAAGGGAAGTGAGGCAGCAGCATCAGCAGCGGACAAAATTGTATACATTTTATACATATTTGCAAAGTCCATTATTTGGTGTGCTCAGCAAGCAAATTTACGGGAACACACACACACACAAAGTCCTCTCTTCCGCTCGTTCTCTTTTTCCTCTCATCTCACCATCATCAACTCAACATGTCCTCGTATCACTCACTCAGTCATTCACTCAAAGCTGCACTTGCACAGCAGAATCAGTACTACCAGTAGTAGTAATAACTTGACGTTGGAATACGAGGATCATTCCTCTTTTCTTCCTATCTACTGCTCCCGTTTCTTTCTTTTTTTACCACTTTTCCTACCATGCAGTTTCCTCTATTTCTCATCATCAGCCCAACACTACATCCATCCATCCATCCATCCATTTTTCCTAAACTTTGTGAGGCGTTGCGTGAAATAGCTTTAAACAAGCTTTCTCAAGTGAGTTCACACACAGAGCCTTCAAAAGGATGCTGCTGCTGCTGCAGCAGTGGCTACCAATAATGTACATTACCACCACCACCATTTTAACAGTATGCATGTATTTCTAAATAGCACACACCACACGGTAAATTTTTATATTATACGATGATATGATGATACATTGCTATTGTTATTTCGATATCATCATCATTTATTATAATAAATATCATGCATACATGAATACTAGTCAGTCACTCAGTCAGTCAGTCAGTCAGTCATGACGTTCCGTTTCCATCATAATTTTTTTATTTATCGTCCTCTCGCACATCCCTGTCACCATATACATGCCACGCAGCAATTGACTATAAAGGTTCAAGTTGAAATTACAATGAAAAAATAAAAGCAGAATTTGCAAGAGGAAAAGAGTCAACCAAGTGGTAGTAGAGTATTTATTGTATATATATATTTTAATATGTTTGCATGTGATCTCCTTTTTTTGTAGTATCACAAAAGCTTTCCTTAGAAAGAAAAGAGCCTTTTTTTGTGTTACGTTTACTCTACCGGTTCTCTGCATTCTCATACTACTGGCAAACTTGAAAAAAAGGGATGCTGCCTGCTGATGAAACTATGCACAGCAGTAGTTTCGGAGAAGCAATCAAAGGAAAATGATGTCGTCCTCGTCGTAAACAGCCCACCACCAAGTTATTATAAATAAGCATACATTTTATTAGCACTCAAATAAATGAAATACAAACAGCCAAGCTAATGAAACACACACACACGTCTTCTATAGCTGCTCCCTCTCTCTTTGATTAGATTTCCCTCTTGGCTTAAGGCTAACAAGGAAAGTACAACTTTATAAATTACCACTTCCATTCATTCATTCATTCACTCATTCATCGCTTACAGAAGGTCACAACAAATATTTGGATTGAAAAGGCTCTTTCAACTACTAATATTTTATTTTATTACTGAAAGTCAATTTAATCAGAGTTTCACGTCACCATTAGCCTTTTTAAATATACAACCTACTTTGTGCACACAAGCTCCCTATTTTCCTTTTAACTCTCTTTTAACTGTGCCTGTGCAAAAGAAAGGGTATACTAAATTTGCTGCTGAACAATGGTTTTTAGTGAAATGACCTCTCCTCTGACTAAACACAATTTTAAATGGTTTGAATCGCTGATTAAGTTGAGTGAGTGAGCGGAAGATAGATAACTGAAATAGACAGTAATAATGATGATGATGATGTTAATATTAATAATAATAGGTCATATGACTTGCAAAGAGAGTCAACAATTTTCTGCTGTATCAAGCTATTCTGTTTGCACATGCAAAACTAAAACAGTAAACTGAAATCAAACTCTGTCTACAAAACTACCTAACTACCACTTTAATTTGCTTCTGTTTTTTTTAATAAAATGAACAACGATTACTCAAAAAAGGGTATTTGTAGTCGGTCACATTTATATCAAAATTATATACTTGTTGCAAGAAGAATACCAGTCTAGTATATTTATTTTTTTCACATGTGAGTTTGATGTTGTCCATCAAGTCAACTTCGTTTGCCTTTCGCAGAAGCTATTTCAGATAAGTCATGCTGAATCATTTAGCTGCACAAATTAAATAGGTATAGCAGCTGGGGTTCGTTTCGTCTCCCCAGTGGTGATAAGCTTTTTTGTAAGTCTGTATAATTATTATAATACTCTTTCATTCCTGGGCTAAGTGAACAGACCAAAACCTTTTCTTTACTCTTCCATTAATATTATTTCAGAGATTGGTACTTTTTGTGATTGGCTACATTTTCAGCTGTACAGTTGAAGTACCTAACTATTTTGTTTGTGTCTGAATAAAAATGGAAAAAATTTATAGCAGATTATCACAAAATCAAAACTAGCTATATGGTCCGTAATTAAGCTGTTTTTTTAGCTACCAATCTCTGCCTAGCATGTAACTAACTGTCCATGCAGTAATTCCGACTACGAATTTTCAACGGCTAACACATAAAAGGCTAATGAAATACTTTTTTTACGATTTCTCCTATCACTCCTACTATTATACTGCTGCTGCTGCTACTACTACTGGCCATTGTAATAAAAAATATGTGTAATAAATATCCTATGAAATTGTTGCTTTCTTTTGATATTACATATTTTCTAGACCTTTTATCTCTATGCTTTACGAAATTTGATTTCTTTCTTTCTTGTTCTAAAAGTAATCTTTTATAAAAACATAAGACAGACGAGAAGATCCTGTCTGATAAAAAAATATATAGCGTGTACATTGCTTTGGAGTCAGCAAGTTTGGAATACCTCGTAAACAGGATGATGGCGTGTCTTTGTATTTTATACTGTACGCTCTAGGTTTATGCGTAGATAGGTAAAATATATAGCGTGTACATTGCTTTGGAGTCAGCAAGTTTGGAATACCTCGTAAACAGGATGATGGCGTGTCTTTGTATTTTATACTGTACGCTCTAGGTATATGTGTAGATAGGTATATGTATGTATGTATGCATTTATATATAACAGTATACAATATGAACAAGACAGTATATCATTTTTAATAAACTCACAAAGAACGTGGTAGCCCCAGATATGAAAACGGTCGTAAAAAAGGAAAGTTTCATTCATAATATTACGGAATGAACCAGAAGGGCTCTCCAAAGGTGGGTTCTAGCCTCCACCTTACTTTTTTTCCCACGATGTAATACAGTACACGTCTAACTAAATTGTAATTTGAAATTTGAAGGATCCATCATAAATTGAGGTAAAGTACTAAAAAAATATTCTGGTCAGTAGTAAGCCCTCTACTTAGCCAATTCATATTATTCTTTACAATTATGAACTTCACTGAGGGAAAAAATGTTTCTAAAATTATCTCAGCTAGTTATAACAAGAGAGGTAAATAAAATGATGTTGACGATGACAATGATGAGGACAATGCTCAAAATATGACAGACACTTTAACCATCTACCCAGTCGTCAACGTCTGAATGTATTTGTATACGACCTGTGTGTGTATGCGTATATTATTATTATTATGATAGATGAAAAAGTGGCAAAGTACAAGTCTCTTTATTAAATATTCTGCTGTGCAGTATAACAGGTAATAACATTAAAATAGGAGACGGACGGACGGGCGAAAAAAATGACAAAATTGCAGGATCTACATATTTCGCAATGCCGAGTACTTACAAAAGATTGCATGAAATATAAAAATTTACGCAAATATATATACATATCTATATTTTTTGAACACAAGTACACACATGCCTACATATAATATGGCGGTGGGAAAAGATTGAAAAAAATAATATTATGCCCTCATGCAATTGCCATCAACCATTCTCGCAATCAGACTCGTTCATTTAGTCAGTCAGTTAGCAACAGTAGCAGCAGTAAACACGATGAAGTAATAGATAGCCAGCAGAGACTATGGTGTACTATAAAAGGTTTTTTCTTAAATAAAATAATTCACAAAAAAAACTATAGCTACGTTACGTCGCTATTCCTCCATGGGAATCAATGAAGGTTGTCTCATTTCTATTCTATTTCTTTTTTTCCCTCCGTTCCTCTATTCACTTTCAGCTTTTCCTCGTACTTTTTTTTTGTTTTACTCGTACTTTGCGCTCGCCCGTGTGTAAGGTAACCTTCTCCCGTCACATCTCATCTTTCCGTGCGATCAAATCTCAAGTCGATTTTACTATGAAACTATGTAAAAG
>JAHZMT010001260.1:0-12422 GCA_027743785.1 Sinhomidia bicolor
ATGATGATGAAATTCGTCAAGAGTGTAGAAAAGGCAGAAAGAGAAGAGAGAGAAAAAAATAAACGTTCAATCGCATGTATAATATGTACATAATAACTTTTATTCCTTTTCAGACAAGCAAGCACACAAACATAAAAGAATGAACTTTTTTTTGCGTTTTGTAGATTGCAAGCGAACATGTGAGTAGAATAGAGGATAAATGCTATTATTTGTACTTTTTGTGTTGTTGTTTTCTGCACACTTTTCTGCTCGTCGAAAAACTTGCCGGATATTTAAAGCGAAAAAAGTACGGTTATTGCTTATTACTCTACTTTTGCAAACTTTTTTCATTCACATGGCTTTGCTTTCGGAGTCGCGTGGTTAGTTTTTTTGGGGCAGTAGTATGTATGTGGTAGCTTCCCTCCGACTCTGGTTTGCTTGCAAAAAGGAAAAGTACCGTTTTTGTTGTTTTATCAGATGAGAATGCATGCAAATTATACTGCTACTACTTTTTGTATGCAATGTGTAAAAAATCTCCCATTTTTCTACTTTGGAAAAGTAAACAATTGTCTGCTCTTACTAAAAAACTGCTTTTTTAATAATAAAGTTCAAACGTGTACATTTCCTCGTGGATATCGGATATCCCATCATTTTTCTCAATTTTAGTCAAAATCACTACAAGTGTGATTTTCATGAGTGCATGCACGAATTCAATTCGCTGGCTTTTTGCACGCTGCGCTGTAGCTTAAGCGGAAAATCAAAACATTCGATCATTCTGTGTAATAGAGAAAAAGCGTACATGGGTGTGCTAAAAGTAAAAAGAATTCCTGTGAAATTCCGGAAAATGGATAGAAAGTAAAAAAAATCTTAGTATTTGAATTATAACAAAATTCTGTTTGGCTGAACAGTATAATGGAACTTTTTATTTTTTTAGGATAGCAGGTATTAAAAAAATAAAAGGTGAGAGAGTTGAGAAGCTACCTTTATCATTTTCATACATCAACGTTTTTTTTCTTCTCTTTTTCAGGTAACTCTGATTAAAACATGTATGTATCTGCCTTTTTGTATGATAGTGCTTCAATGAATGCTGACATTGCTGGATTCTATTTTGTTCCCTGTGTGGATGTTATACGTATGTAAATCCATTATATTGCTGCTATCATGATCTCGTTTGACAGTAGCAGCAGCAGCGGCTTCTGGCAACATCAGCTTTAATTTCCATACACGCTGGTGCAGCAACTTTGAAATGAATATTATTGGATATGCATATCAACGGAGAAAGNATCATGATCTCGTTTGACAGTAGCAGCAGCAGCGGCTTCTGGCAACATCAGCTTTAATTTCCATACACGCTGGTGCAGCAACTTTGAAATGAATATTATTGGATATGCATATCAACGGAGAAAGATTAAGCTGGCCTGCTCAATTATGCATGGAGATTGCAAGAAAAATAATACTCTGCAAGTAATCGGAAAAATTTCCGTTCCTAAAAGTTGAAACACTACTGCTGCTGCTTCTATTATATCAGTAACGTTAGTAAACATACAACAGCAGTAAAAGCGAATAATATTTCTCTTTTAATAATAATACTAATAATATCGTATGCATGCATAATATATATGGTATATACATATGGAACATTTTTACTACAAATTAGGGCTATCGTTTCTTATATATTACACTAGAATTATACGATATGAATGCATGGATGCAATTTTGTTCTTTTCTATCGACTTTTGAACTTGGATAAACTTTTCCACCAAATCACTGCCGCCCATGTTTTTTTTTATTAAACTGGGAAGCTAGAAACAAAATGGGCAAGGAGGAGCTCTCTACTGTTGTTACCCTAATGACAATGATGATGATGGTCATTCTAGGGCGCATTTTGCGGCTGAATGCAGTCAAAACATGGAACAAGATTGAAGAAGATGCTAGCACGCAATACATGGTTTTTGTACTGCTAGTAGAAATACTAGTAAAGAAGATAATTTGGTAGAAGCAATAATAATAATGTGAGCAACTTGAGAAGGTGAAAGGACACTGGCGACAAGAAACCAAAAGTTTGTGTTTTTTCTTTCTTTTTTTAAAGAAAACGTCATACATGCATGTAGACATTCTACAGCAGACGACAGGATGAGTAGAGAGCAGACATCGTTAAAGGAAAGCAGTCATCCAATCAGTCAAGATAATAAAATATTCAAAGGAGCTGCATAATTAGTAGAATATTGTAGATATTGTCGATGGGGTAGAATGGCACTTTCCTTGTGGGGTCACTCTACACGTTATACTTTGTTTGAGGTTGTACAACCGTCCTTTTGTTAACCGCTCTTGTCATCATCATCATCATCCCCATTCCATTGCCATCCATCGCATTGCACTAGTTTTTCCATTATCGAATGGCAATTAGGCGGTAATAAATTCTACGTTTTCAGATAAATAGCTGCCTGCACTAATAATGTTCACAAATTCAACCCAGATAATTTACAATGACAAGACATGAACTCTCGAAGAAATTTAGATGTGTCGGTAGACAGCCAATATTCCTACACAAATATTTAGTTGAGTTTTTGCAGTGGTAAGCATTTCAAGACTCCAACACAGCAGCAGAGGCACCAACTTAATGCAATGTTGCCAAAATAAGCTGATGAAATGAAACAAGGAAATAGGTAGTATGATTGACCTTCCATATTTCATTGATAATAATAATAATCTGTTTTGGTAAAAGCAATCCTAAAAATTTCTCGTTCCTTTTCACTTCTTTTGGACAGCCAGAGATACACAATATAGTATCAATACGGTGTTTGGTTGTGCACTCGTGTCAAAAAAATGTCTAGTTATAATAGCAACAGCAGCACTGTTGTTACCAGCAATTTTTTTGTTGTTGTTAAAGGTATTATTGGCAGTTTGGCACGGGGTGCAGTGATACCGCCACCACCACATTTATTTGTTTGATTGGTGCATATAAATAATATGCAGTGCATGCTAAGTGCATTTTTTGCGCATTTTGGAAGCTTGCTTGCTCGCGTGCCTGCTTAGCATTTTCACGCTAAAAATCACAGACTTGACTTTTATTCTGGTAACGCAGATTTATACTTTATTTTGACAAAAGAAAATAAGCTTTCTTTTTCATTTCTCATTGTGTACTACTACCACCACCACCAGTCAGACGTTGTACACGGTTAAGCTCGTTCGCTAGCTTTCTTTTTTCTTTTGCTGTAAAAAAGAAAGCACCAGCATGTGCATGTAAAACACAGCGAAAAAAAACCCAATTTTTTCCCTTTCTATTTGCCTTCTCAACCTTCAAACAAACTCTCACATTTATACACACATGAATATTGCACACTGCACGACGACTAAAAATGGCAATATAGGTAGTTATAGTAGTAGTAGTACGCGGATAACAACAACATGCATGTAACGTGCTAATTATACAGCAAGCCGACGCTGCTGGAAGGACGCAAGGGAAAATGTTTGGAATTGGCAGAAGAGAAAAAAAATTAGTTTTTCAGTCCGGATATTAATGTGGTGGTGGTAGCATTTAACTAGTAATAATAACAACAAATGAAATACCTAGACATACATACATAATCTCTACTGCTAGTGAACATGACCTTGATGATGGTGTAAAAGGGTACAAGTCGGACTGACTGAGTGAGTGCGCGACACGCTGGCAAAAAAGGGCTGCAAAATATAATTGAATTTTTTTATACCTACCTGTGTACAGGGAAGATGATTAAATGTTATTTGTCACTGTGTCGCTCAGCTTGACATTTTACAACAACGCGCACACTTGAAACTAATGCGGCTGCGAGCTTAACTTCAATCGTCAACATTTACAAAAGAGCTAAAAAAGCACATTTCGTTTTTTACGCCGACATTATTGCACTGAAACTGAGGATGATGATGGTATGGTGAAATAGGTTCAAGAAACTAACACACAATGATAACAATACGCATTCTTCTAAAACGCTGTGGTGGAGTGCTGTTGTATTTACACTTTACACACATGCAACTAGATAATTCTGGTTAAAACCTGTGCTTGTACAACTGTCTTGTTCAAAACTGCTGCTCTGTCACTACTAGTACGCTGCATTAACAAAGAAATCAATACACAACCGACAAAAACGATTATTATTAAAAATCATTTATTTATCCACAAAAAGGTTGAGGTAGGCAGACACACACACACACTCAAAAGTATTTTATAGAGTAGGCACACAGCTAAAAAGAAAATTGCGTATTTACTGAACGACACTCTCCTGTTGTCTGGGTCGGGGGAGCCAGAGGTTTGGTAGAACAATGATGCTTTTGAGAACCGAAAAATACTGGTTGTTGGTTGGGCATACTCTTCTAGGGCGATTGAATAAAAAAATAAATAGAAAAATCTGGGTATACTAATAATAAGTAATAGTAATAATGCATGCTACATTTCTGATGCATGTCATGATTGTCATGTCATGCGTATATATAGAATATAAATTGCAATGCAATAATATCACGTTGGCGTTGCTTGGCACAGGTACAAGACAATTAGTGATTCCCACGTACAACTACTCCACTGCACATTCCGTGTACATTCATTCAATATTAAACTTTTCAAAAATTGCATGATGATAATTTGATATCGAACCAACATGTCATGTATGTATGTATATACAAATAGGGTGGGCAAAACGCTTAGATATGTTAACTTGACTTGGAAGACTGTGCCTGTGCTGGGGTTATCATCAGGATTTTAACTTTTTTAAATTGCTACTAAGGATGCACTACTACTGTAATCAATGTAAATGTGAAGAGTACAGTTTACTGGCGCCACCGGCATAAAAATTGCACTGTCTGTCTCTTCTAATCTAATATTTTACTTTAGTTTTTTTAAAAGTTTTGCATGCATGCAGGGATGAAGTATGAAATATTATGCATACGAATGTATGTATGTATGTATGCATATATACACATATTGAGGTTCTTTTCTACTTTTTAAAGTATGCATCTTAACAGTTATCCCATCTGTAATATTTTTTACTACCTGTACGAACTATAGCTATATGGTATGATATAACATGAATAATAATAATAGTAGTAATAATCGCACTTGCAGGAAAAAGTTTGCAGACATGTTGTACCTGCCATATAAAACTTTTCATCGTATGATGTCCATATGTACCTAGTGGCGACGATGACGGTGATGGTGGTGCTGATACGATGATGTACTACGTTTCAGCCGCACAATACGCCGGAAGCAAAATCCTCCACAGTAATTACAGAGCAATGATTAGCTAGCCGAAGAAGCAGTTTGGTGCATCCCTAACCCCTTTTCCGTGACAAGATTTTGACTGAACTACTACGGGAACAACAACTACTACTCCTTGTTAGTAGATAGGTTTTTAGTTAGTAGGTTGGTATGCTGTTCATACTACTGTACTGTAGGCAACAGTTGCGTATTTTTTGAAAAAAAATTTACGAGTAAAGCAGAAATCGAAACTGGTTAAAAGAAAGTACAAATGGATATGAGCAACATTAAAATGCGATGATGGAATGGATTTAAATTTAAGTATGAAATAAATTATATTTACAGCTCTGAGGAGATATAAAAAGTTCCGAGTGTTATTACTGCATGCGTTTTTATTTCATTTTTATAAAAGTAGAAAAAGTTTTAATTATTTTTAAGTTTAATATTTGATATAAATATTATATTGTCAATTGCGGTTATATAGGCGTAATTTTTTTAGCGTTTTCCGTAAAAGTTAAATAATACTAAAAGTGAAGACGGTCCGGCATTTTTGAACATCTGCCTGACCTCGTCACAAATAGCGACGACTTCACTTGGTGTACTTTTGGCGTTTTTAATTTGTCACAAGCCATGCCGAGACGATTGGGAGGGCGAACCGTCCGGCCATACCTTGTTTTGTATACCGTATCCTGACTACTGTGTGCACTTTGTTGACTCCTTTCATGATCCACAAATAGATTTCTTAAATTTTCTATGGCGTCTTCAAACGCTGACTTGTCTTTCTCAGCGTGAAAACACGGCTTTTCACGCAGGGTGCTGCAAATGATAAGCAAAAACAGGCTTTAAAAACCGACTTTCTAATTCGAAAAATTTACAACAGATTTTGAAATGGTTAAATTACCTATCTTCTTCACTAATATTGCTGATTTTAAGAACTTCGAATTTAGCAACTAATGTCGACTCATCCTCTTCCTCTTCGAAGTTTCTAGGAGAGTTAATCGTATCACCCATGTTCCAAGAACCAATTTTCGAAATTGGTGACATTTCACCAAAAGCTAATGCTAGCTTCTTGGCTCTACGCAAACTGCGATCGTGGTGCGTTCTTTCCAGTAAGAAGGCATCGTTAAATGTTGAGTTGCACACGTTTGAATCATCAACTAGAGAACAGTGCGACCGCATACCGACGCTGGGACTACCCGGGTCACTTTCGATTGTGGTATGCATCAACACTGAAAACTTCATCCTCTCCATGTTGATAAGTCTGATTCTTATAAAGTTTAATATTACATGCACTTAATTGCGAGGTTTAAAAAAAATTTAATGACTATTGTGTATGGATGAAATATTTTAATCAATCTTCAAAATTGTATATGGTTGTGTTTCTTGAAAATGGTTGCTGCGTCTCCGAATGAGAATCTCAATACAATTTGCCCTGTAACAAAAGAATATACGATATGGTGTTAACATTTGAAATATTTGAATTTACATTTCATCCGGGTTTTTGCATATTGTATTTACGAGTGCGTAATATGCATAAATCCTCTCCTCCCTTTGTAGTAGGTATTTCTTTTGAACAAAGTACATATATTGGCAGGCTTGTGAGGCGCAATTTCCAAGCACTATCCATCCCATAGATGCTCAAAAACATTTCATACAAAAATCAAATCAGTTTAAAATAAACAAAACCATGATTTTAATTTTTCTGTAATTTAACATGATGTTTACTCATAATCACAACCATTTTTATAAAGCAGAATCTTGCAAACATTTCAATTAGTATTTTTACCTCTTCGCGCATTGAGTTGAATGCAGCCATTATATTTGATTACTGCATACTTATTTGCAAAAGTTAGTTGCATATATTGACATGTAGGTAGTTTCTACAAATAACCAGATGAATGGAACTTGTAAATGTACAGTTAACATAATGTTACAATACAGTCATGTTACATAATATGTGGGCTAAACACTACTACAAAAATCAGAATCTGTACATTAGTTTTCAAAATGATGATGATGCTGTATTTTGACATATGTGAAATTAATAAAGATTCTACTTTGGTTTAGTAGATACATGACTTTACAATGTTTCAATGGGCTTAATTTATGTTTTTAGAAAACACCATATTGAGCACCTCTGCTCTTTCGGTATACAAGCACTTGTTTTTGTGGTGTTTGTTGTGATCCGATCCATTCACACATTTTCCCACCTTCCCCATGTTTAGGCGTAGAATATGTGGTTTGCCACAGTTCAAACCTTTTCTGTTTATTTTAAAAGTCAACAATCTTTTGCTTGATGAATTGGCTTAAACACAACTGCACTGGGCGAAAGAGCTTCAATGTATTTACTGTTGAAAAAAAGATATGAACTCGTTTGAAAAATCGCGTTCCCCAAATAACTTCAAATAATTGTAAGTTTATTTGCTGTTAATGATGGTTGCAGATAGAAGCAAATTACATGCTACGCTGACCTGACAGGCACTACCAAAAGTTAATTTACATTTATACTTTAATCATCAAGTTTTAAAAAGGTGTTACTTAATTGTCTATTTCAGGAGTTGGCTGGGCAGTGGATTTTGGCGGCTGTAAGTAGCCTTGCCTTTCGGAGCTTGATGCTTGGACATTTATTCTGATTCTGAGGAACGGATTTGACATTACAAATTGGAGGGTGTAGTAAATAATGTTAATGATATTGTGGAGGTGAAGGAGCTAAATAATTGTTTTCTATGTAAGTAAACTGTAAGCAAGTTACAAAATCAATGTTGAACTGACGACGGTTTTAATGCAAATGTTACTTGTTTTGTTGTTGTAAAGTAATAATAACTTAATAAATTAAATACTTGTAATAGTCGCCTGGTAAAATTTGTATCAGGGAAACTGCTGCGACCTACGATTAGAATTAAGATATTTGGATGAACTGTCCCTTATTATTGTCACGTTTACAGATTGTATGAAGAAAATAATTGAGTTGAGTAGTTTGTAAAACAGCACAGGAATAGGATGGACACTCATAACATGTTGTGTTGGTATCATTCAGCGATTGTATTAATTTTACTTCTCTGATAGTCAAAGAAATAATAATTTTTAGTAGCAATAATAACCAGTAAGCGACAGCCGTAGTAAATCATGGCTGTCCTTCACCGTGCCTTAATTACGTGGTTCCTTTGTTTAGTATTTTTAATTCTCTTGGTGATCAGACTTGACCAGAGAACAAATTGGAGTTGGTTCATTGTGTTTATACCCATGTGGATTTTCGACGTGGCTGTCCTCACGTACGCATGGTTTTCCATATTTAGCAGGTGCAAAAGTGAGCCTTTAGAATTCTGTTCAGCCTTTATCACTAGAAAAGTGCAAATTGTGGTCGTTGTCATGCTAAAACTTGCACTTCAAGTGCTGTTATGTCTCAAATTGGAGTACTACTGGTGGAACCTACCCCTCTTTTATGTTCTAATACCCTTTTGGATACTATCCACATTTGTAATAGCAAAATTAACACAAACGTTGATTGAAACTGCCACGTCAAAACCTTTAGCGATTCATAAATGGTTAAAAGCCTTACGGTGAAAACGATGTAGTGTTAGAGAAAAAAAGCAATTATAGTAACCAAACACAATATTTCAACCTCGACAGACTATATACTACAGTAATAAACATTACTACGACGATTCAAAGCGTACTCATTCATTTACTTCACAAGTACGTCTTCATCAACTTACAAAAGATTTAATTCAAGTACAACAATTAATTATTAAATACATTGTCTTAAATGAGTTCGGAATGTAATTGGAGTTAAAAAAATAATACTTTCCTGTTAATGAACTATAACATTGAAACAATATTTCAACATTGATAAATGATTACAATAAATATTAACAGCGTTATCATAGTTGGACATTTGTTTAATTTTTCACGTTATTAAAATCCTGGAGCAGCGGCCTATTCATTTGACAAAGTGGCTGGCTGATGATGTTTCTGATGGACGACTTTTCTGACCGAGTAACTGGCGACCCTTGAGAAATGAATGATGCCTCGGGACGAGTTGCAACTATACCTAGCACGTTTTAGAGCAAAAAAAGAGTGACCATTTGATATTCAAAAAATCGTTGGTCATAAATAAGTATAAAGAGAATTTGATTACATTAATTGAAAGTAGATTTCAAAGTAGGACTACTTTTCAAGTTTTTCTGTATTTTGACTGAAAGAAAAAAAACTGGTTGAGCCTATTAAAATTTTTAATGTGGTTTAACATGATACTTTTACGCTTGTTTTGAAGAAAAATCAGGAACGGTTAAGATTGAAAAAATGTGTAGTAGCACACAGTCTCCTATTTTAATTTTTCCAGGCTAGACTCGTCTAGAGGCTAGATTTACTTCAAGTTGTGAAAACTTCAATTTCCAATTATACATGCACACACTTTACCATAAACATGCTCAAGCTAATTTACATACGTTTACTGAAATAAACAACTGGATATACAAATATCTACATGCACATATTATCAATAACTATTCCATCGTGTACAAGTTATTCACTTTCATCCATGGTATTTACCGAATGTCTTTTACTAATCGTTATTGTACATGAAATTGTGTGGAATTGAATTTGTCTGTTATTCAATGACGCGGATTTCACTACAGAAAATATAGTCATGTCGAAAAAAATGGTTCTCGTAACTAGTCCGTATAGGACCTCATTTTTCTTTCCAAAAATAAAAACCAAATAATCATTCAGCGAAAAAGGTTGGGTTGCAATTCATTGCGCAAAAAGTTGATTAACTAATTGCACAATTGGTTTTAAAAATTCTAGCAGGTTGATTTTTTCCCCATAAATTCATGCATGTTGAGTTATAATTTATAATGCAGGTTGCATCTCCAGTCAAACATAAACTACTTACTCTATCATTGTATTCTCATTCATTTAGTTCAAACCTGAAGTACGATGCAAATGGCACGGAATGCCTTTATTGTTTGTATCCCTCCACAAACCACGCATGTACGATGCCTAGGTAACTACACTAAAGCAAAATGAAAGGAATAATAATAATAAAGGTCCCCATATTTTTGTAACCTTTTTCTCCTTGAATCAGCACAACATGTCATCAACTTTTTGTCTCATTGATGTATCCAAATAGCGCAAAGTTGTCCACCCAATAATATCATTCAGGAACATGGGAGCAATGCACTTTCAAACGAAACGGTTAGGGATACCACTTTGGAATGGAGACCACTACTCATCATGACCATACATACCTCTCCTCTAAACTAAAAATGAAAATGCTTTTACCTGACTGGCAAAACCACTAAAAAAGATTATATTCTTCTGCTCATTGGAATGTTGAAAAGATTTTTTACAGCCACCTTCATTTTTGGTGAATTTATGCATTTTGTAAAATTTGCATGATTCTCCCCTACAATGTCACGTAGTATCGATAATACTACTACAAGACAGAATTAGATTCTTTATATGAGAAAGCCGTACGTACTTACAACCTGGGTAAAAGGGGCAACGTCAACGCTAGAAGAACAGAAGAAAGCGAAATATTATATAGTAACTAATAATATACGGATTTTTAGCTCAAAATTCGTCGGCTTTTCTATGGTCAAAGTTAATTGGAGTTTAAAGTTTCCGGAAGACGAAATTTTAAATTTTTTCCCTTTCCCCAGTTCGTATGTTTCCCCATTTTTACTTTGGATATGAGGAGGAGGCAATAGCATGTTTTGTCTTTGTAATATTTTGCTTGAGCAATCACTTTCTTCTGTTGTTGTCAAGTTGTTGCAGTATGTACCTTGTACCCGTGCATTTCTCATAAACAACCTCTCTGTTTTGTGGTATTCTCCTCGATACACGCTACGTGACATTGTAGGAAACAATCATGCAAATTTTACAAAATGCATAAATTCTCCAAAAACGAAGGTGGCTAAAAAAAATCTACCTATTCAAAATTCCAATGAGCAGAAGAATATAATTTTTTAATGCTGTAGGCCAGTCAGGTAAGCATTTTCGTTTAGTAAGATATGGGTGAGGTGTGGTATGGCCATGATAAGTGTTCTCCACTCCAAAGTGGTATCACTAACCGTTCCAACGATTGAAAGTGCATTGCTCTCATTTCTATGCAATCGCAATGTTATTGGTGGGCAACTTTGCGTTTGTTGACTCAAGGAGAAAAAGGTTACAAATATGGGGACCTTTCTGCACTTCCAGTCAGTTGAAGACAAATAGTCGGACACTCAACAGGTCCTGCCGAGCTCTTTATCTTCTAGTCGACAGTCTTGTAGTGACTTCAGCCAGTCAGACACTTCGCAATTTGAACGTTAACATCTTTAGTATTCGTTTGTCTTCCCTCTGCAACCGCACTTACATACAAGCACAAGTCTTTTCATTACTACGCTCAACATGTTGGCCAAGGTAAATCAACGGGGTTAATTTTTTTAGTTTCTGATATGCGGACAAAATAAAATTGATGAGTTGAGTTAAAAGTGTTTCTTCTTTATTTGTCGCAGTGGTGGCTGAGCAGTAGGCATGCCCTACTCATAGCCTTGTTCCTTCTAGTCACTCGGGTTCCAACACAAGCTGCTGAGCCACTAAGATCAACTAGGTTGCCTATCCTTCCTGAGGAAGCTCTCGGAAGTGAAGGTCTCCAAAACCTTGTAAAACGTAACAGCGAAGCACCTCAGCAACTAAGGCCTAATGAACAACAACAACAAGCCCTACCGAATGAAGCTCATCGCAACCCACAACGTCGTGCCTCTGATGGATACGGATACGGTGGAGAAGGAGGGGGTGGAGGAGGAGGAGGAGGAGGTATGTGACGGGTGTTTTGTAACTATTTGCTGTTTGGTAGGGTATGGGTTATTCCTTAAAACATATTATTTTGTGCTTTATTACATTAGGTGATGGTGCTTACAATGCAGGAGGTAAAACAAGTTACTGGTTTGAACATTCTTTCCAACATTAATAATTTGTAAAATTTTTCTCTTTTGAATGATTGCAGGATACGGAGGTGGAGGATACGGCGGAGGGGGTTACGGAGGTGACGGAGGGGGCTACGGAGGAGGTGGTTACGGAGGCGGCTATGGAGGGCCTGGCTATGGAGGACCCGGTTATGGAGGAGGTGGTGGCTATGGAGGCGGAGGATATGGGGGTGGAGGCTACGGAGGAGGAGGCTACGGTGGAGGAGGCTATGGAGGAGAAGGTGGATACGGAGGTGGAGGCT
>JAHZMT010001261.1:0-21049 GCA_027743785.1 Sinhomidia bicolor
TGCGTAACATAGAATGTTACACTATCTCACCTTCTTCGTTTTGATTTCATCAAGAAATCAAACTGATAGTTAGTTTACTACAGTGAATGATAAAGTAGTTGTTATACCTACGAACTATGTAGGTATGCATATAATATATATATACACCAAATACGTTGGTTCATGATGCTATCAAAGGCACTATAAGCAAAATATCTCTTAATCATTTGGCCTCTCACACCCTCCCACACCACAATTGCCTTTGGTGTTAACAACCATTCAATTTCTATTTTCTTCACTAGCAGTTTCTGAATTGTATTTTTTTTTAATTGTTGGAGAGATGCGTATAAAGACGGACAGTGCCGACCGATACCACTAAATTGGCTGTAACCTTACAAAAAAACGCGATTCAAAGCGAAACCAAAGTTGCTGCAATGCGAACAAAACAAATACCTACATTTTACTCTGTATTTTATTTATAGGTATTATTATTATTTTTTCACATAACTGATGCATGCCATGCTTCAGTCAGTTGCCTACAATTTCCCTTTTTTTCTGAAAAAAATACCCATGATTCGTTCTTTTATTACTTGCATTTAGTCTATATATTTTTAAGTACTATCATTTTCTGCACTTTGAGATTTGTCGGTGTGGTGGCACACGAGTCTTTAAATGAAAAGAGTGAGTGGTTGTGTGACTGACTGACTACGTAGACAGTAGCAGCAGCAGCGGATGAGGGCAGATAAATGTCATGTGGTTCATTTTTAAAGTGAACTGTTAGGCAGAGACTACATATGTATGTAAGCGTAGTATTTGATATTGTTTGTTTCAAATTCAAGTCCTTCAACTTACCTACTGTCTCACATTATAATTTATCGTACCATCATCATCATGATAATTCGAGGACGGCCACTACCGCGACAATATCAGTTAAAGCAGCAGCAAAAACGAGAATGTGCACGGTATCAGATTATTATTATTACTGCGATTCAAACTCTTTTAGTAAGCAGTACGGCATGTTGTTGTAGTAGTAGTGCCTCTTGTCTGTCTTTTTACTGTCAACCATTGTTTTTTCTGTTTCATGTGAACTGTTCTCATGACTTTATGGGAGCTTTCAGTGTTCAATACCCATAGAAAAATGTAGGGAAAAATCAACGAGCAAAATAGCAATTTTTGTGTCATTCGTCTATATTTTCTGGTAAAGTACACCTCGGATTTTTCAGTAGCATAACAGGAGCAGTAGTCGTTGACGGACTAGCGAGCAAGTTATTACTTACCTTGTTTCTTTTTTCTTAAAACAAAAGTTTCACATATGTACATATATAGATCTTGCTGGTGAGCAATAATAAGCAACATGGTATGTAGGTAATCTTAAAACAAAAGAAGAGTGGCAGAGAACCTGTGTGCCTTCCACAAAAAAGTGGAGGAGATTACTTGCATTGTTACTGCTGGCTGTGGCTTGACTTGAGGTGAACTGTGAGCCATTTTCCTTCTTAATTACTAACTAGCGCATGCACACTCGCATTTATCTTTTGGTACGTACGTAGGTACATCAAATGGATGTCATGCAGAATGCACGGGTGACGGGAACTACTATATATGTACATATANCTTGCATTGTTACTGCTGGCTGTGGCTTGACTTGAGGTGAACTGTGAGCCATTTTCCTTCTTAATTACTAACTAGCGCATGCACACTCGCATTTATCTTTTGGTACGTACGTAGGTACATCAAATGGATGTCATGCAGAATGCACGGGTGACGGGAACTACTATATATGTACATATATATACTCTCGGCTGTACTTTATTTTTTCTTGAAAAAAAATAATAGAAATGAAACTAGGTTGTCGCATATACCTTTTTAAAAATATAATTGACTGCTGCGGCGTTGCAGTTGTAAAAAAACGTTGGAGGGAGATGACTGGTAATAGACGTAGTGGTGGTGGTGGTGGTCTCGGTTGATGAGAATGCTGGTTTTACTGAGACATCCAACTTTATCGTTAGACTGGCTTATCTTTGTAAAATGTTGCTGCATAGGTATGTATAAACTGCTAGAGGCTAGTAGTGCACTGGGTATTACGACAAAACATGCATGATATGCAGTTAGCTGTATATTATAAAAATGATATATTATATATAGGTAAACAATATCGTCCTCGCCGCACGGTTTTGATTAAGTTCTGACTAAACTGCTCTGTTTACTTTGAAATTGAATTATCTTTAGAACATTTTAAAAGAAAGAATTACTTTTAAAAGAGCTTGATGAACTTGAACAATAATAGCGTCGGAGGTAGTTTGTAGCACTGCATGAGCTTGAGGATGAACGGGCGACTTTCATTTTTTTCAAGGTTTTCCGTCGTTCTTATCACTATCAGCAGTAAGAACGACAGTGCAAGTGCAAGCAAACGTTTCTAGGTCGAATGTGTGTTGTTGCTTTGTATTTTGTTGCCTGTAAAATTGATGACATTTTTATATTACTGTAACGATTTATCATTGATTTGATGACATTTTTATTACTATTATAACCCCAACATATATTGTAATTCTCTAAAAGTACTATAGCCAGTAAAGGAAAATTAAATCCATGTGAAAAATCTTTCCGCTAAATAATGTGCTTTAACAAAAGGGTGCAGTAATCCGACAGCAGTTTAGGTTTTTATCAGAGTCATGTTTTTACCAAATCGGATTTCCCCTTCCATTCTTTCGTCTAACTTGATCTAAATGAGAGTCATTGCACTCACAGTGTTAATTTTTATTACAACTTGTCTGATGATTGGTATATGCACACCCACCACAATATCCAGCTAATCCTGACAATTTCCGAGTGGTGGAGAGTAGTATTTCTAGGGAAAAAATTGCATCACTTTTTCTTTTCACAAATCAAAATCCCCCTTTATTGGTCTGAAAGCCGTCAGAAATCTGAGCAGAGAGAACGCTCGCTCATTTCACCAGATCAAGTTGAATGAGTGGAAAGGGAAAGGGAAGAAAAATGATGGGAAGCAGCAACTAAAATCGGAAACGGAAATTGAAGAATAATGGCTTGTTGCAACGGGTAAATTCAAACGGCGGTAGACATTTAAACGTATAGTTCAGACAGCAGACACGCACAAATGAATGGGGCTACATTAATTAATATCAATCTCAAACAATGAATAACTTTGTAAGCTTTTATTAAAGTAATTGAACGCACTCAACTCGAAAAGTACTTAATTTTGAAGGAGTTGAGAAAAATAAAAACGTTACATGGTGGGAGCACTATGATTATTCTCAATTCTGAGACCATCAGTTATGTTCTATAATTGTTTTCATTATATACTTTACGTTTCCCCGTAGCAAATGTAATGAATGACACACGCAGATACAATTGGTTTTTTGTAAAAAAAAGGAAAACGTTTTAGGCTCTCTGGAATCAAAGAAATTTGTTGGTTGTTGTTGTTTGTAAAAGTTGATGACGGAGTTTTTATTAGACCCAATCCCTAGTAAATCAAATACTAATCATGTATCAAACAATCATCAGCAGTAGCAGAATCCTCCGTCACAATAATAGTATCGGGAAATGAGCAAGTGACATTGATAAGAGAGTACAATGGCATCATATCCTGTAAATGAGGTAAACTTGCGGCTGAGGAAAGTGCATTGAACTAAAAAACAAGATTGAACAAAAATCTGTCCGTACTCTGTTCTGATACAATCGACAATCACCAATGAAACTCATCAATGAATGCATGTGTATGTAAATACATCTTTTTTCCAGTTTGAAAAGGCTTAACAACAGTCATTGGTTTAGTTACACAATTACTGCAGCATTGAAGTGAGAAGAAACAAGAATAACAAAATACAGAATTTATTGTCCGTATAAATTTTCATAATTTGCCAATATGTAGTAGTAGTAGTAGTAGTATGTATGTATGTATAGTAGCGCATATAAAAAATTCCGAAATTATCCACTGAATAAAATATCATCATCCCGTTTCTTGTGCAAACATTTGTCAGTCAAATCACAGCATTCAAATTACAAGTTTACATCAAGTATCTATTATCTATACATATTATTATTATATAGTCAAGAGTAGAACTTGTGTGAATGAAATAGTGATCGTGTAAACAAGCGATTTTGTCTGGCAAACTCTCGAATGCTCGTTTGTATTCTCCCTCACAGCCTCACCTTTTATCGGTAACTTGATCAGATTCCAGGTTTGCAACTGCTCATGAATACTACCATCTTTCGGATCTGCACTCTACAACTGCATCCCAGAGAAGCCAACTTGTCTACACATTTAATAAAATAAACAGTTTGTGCACAATCCGTAAAGTGAAGCTGTAACTAACTAAACTGTATCTAGTGCTTATAAACTGGCATTCTGTGCAAGGGAACCGTATGAAAACTCTACGAATGCGGCAGTTGTGCTAAAAGAATGCAGAACTGATCAGCTTATTGGTAAATGCATTATTATTACCGACGATCAAAACATTTCCGACGAATGTGCATACACTTTCTGGTATGCTCTACACTAGCAATAAATTTATCGCCATAGATTTTGTTTAAATTTACACGACATGCAATTACAAGGATAAAATAAAGTGAGCCAGGCATTATAGTAATACTACAGCGCATAACGTTTAACAATGAGCAAGCTATCGTTGATATTCCTGT
The DNA here is from genome assembly GCA_027743785.1 of Sinhomidia bicolor. Lineage (NCBI taxonomy): Eukaryota > Metazoa > Arthropoda > Collembola > Entomobryomorpha > Entomobryidae > Sinhomidia > Sinhomidia bicolor. Next base: position 4,636 of record JAHZMT010001261.1, read on the forward strand.
TTTAAATTGAAAGATAAAGAATCACCTAATCAGCAATCATAAACGGTCAAAGCATTTGACAAAACCAATTCTACCTTTTAGTAAAGTGTTTATTGTACCGTACAGCAGAAGAACGGTGGCACAATTTTCACCAACAACAACAGTAGTATATGCATATGCATATGCATCGCCACTCGAGGATCTTGTCGCAACGTTTGAAACTGTTGTTACAAATATTGACAACAGATGGAATGTCGTCGCGCAAAGATTTTATATGAGCATTCTTTTTACCACTGTAAATTCCTGGAATACCGATATACTTGTTATCATGATAATGATAATGTGTCATTCTATATGTACGTGTGTGGTGGTGATATGTGTATCCCGCATAATATTATGCTATTTTAATGTGCATTTTTTAAACTTTATAGTTTGTTTTTTTAACGGAGACGTCTTTTTTTAATCTTACCAACGGCAGTCACCGAGCTGATCTTGTGCTGTTCCGTTGTGCATGTAGAAAAAAAAGAAACATTTTCTTGCAAGAAATCCTTATCTCTGCTAACCTTAAACTGGTAGGCCATAAATTCAATGATGTTTTTCTTTCTGTGTGTGTGGGTCATATTGATCCATGATCCCTATACTACTGTCAAAGAAACGTTGATCCCTCTTCTCAATGGGGCGAGAGAGGCAGAGAGAGACGAAAAGAAACATCAATTCATAATGCACATATATAGACTCTTCATCATTATTATCATCAATCGTCGGACCTTCGATTACTGAGAGTATATTTTTATCAATTCTAAACTTTTTCCAGATTCCAATTTTAACTAATACATATTTATCAGAATTTGTTGACTAGGTTCAAAAGCCGAATAGCAATACGAAACGAAATGAAGAGAGTTTGTTTTTTCAAAGAAGAACTGAACGGTACAAAGAGAACTGAGATACAAAGTTAGAAGACGAACTTGTTATTACTTCTTTGGGGAAAAAAATAAAACGCTGTGAGTAGTGGAAAAACTGACTGATGATCCTGGTGTGATGTGACAGCCATAAACCTAAAAAACAAAAATAAAAAGCGTATAACATTTACCATACATATAACAATTGCATACTGGTAAATAAAATATGATAGGTAGCATCAGTCCCGTTTAAAAATTGATTTCCATTTTCCATAATGGTTTTGTTTTTTTATCCTGTTGAAAAAGTGGAAAACCCATTTTGTCCAGTATATGATACATACCTTATGTAGCTTCAATACCTTTTGAGTATAGGAACGCTGCTCATCTAGCAAATGCGTAGCAATTTCAAATAATCAATGACATTTACTGAGTAACAAAATTCGAAAATGCACTTTCAAGCCCTTTGAGTGGTTTGGTACAGGACGCAAAAATACGGTATATATTGCCAGTATAAAAAAGCATGAAACCTTTACAAAAGTTTCCAAAAAAATGTCTTGAAAAAAATCTCAACTATTTATTGCATTTTTAAGGTTTCCATGTCCACATGAGTGTTTACCTGCCATAAAAACAATTTTAATGCCAGGACACGGCACATCACGATACTAGAAATTACATGCTAGTTGCTACACTTGATTGCTTATTTTTTTAATCGTTTTGATCACATTATAAAAAGGTTATACAGTCCTCCAACCGTAGAGTTCAAGAGACTGGTCTAGTGTTCCGTTGTCTGACCTGACGTACTCATGTTTACTTGACCATTCCTTGTTCATCCACCAGCATTATTTCCTACGAATAACAATACTCTCTTCTACATCCAACCTTACCACGTATAGGTACTGAGATAATTGAATAATTGTGATTAGGAAAATCCCTCCATCTAGATAACTCACATTGAACGGAAACCATCCCATTGCCATAATATTGTGTACACAACCAGGGCAGTGCCCTTTTCTTCAGTTTGCCTTAAGCTGACCTTGTGATTAGTTTGTATAGGAAACACTCGATTCAGTAGCAGAGTTCTTCCTATACACTTGCCTGTTTAACACTACAGTTCTTAACTTGATAGTTGTGATGGGATGGATGGAGACACTAATAATTATAAAACACGCTCATTATTATTTTCATTTAGGCAACGACAACACTATGAGCATTTATGCTGATCAGTCATGCATGTAATGCGGTGAAGTATGGTAAATCGTCATGATATCCCACGATACGATACTACACTGTGTGTGCTATAGTATATAATAATAATAATAATATTCATGCACGTTTCAGCAGACTTGAAGGATAAAAATGCATACGTATGAAAAAGTCTTTCTTTCCTCTTGCAACTGCCATTTTACTGTTTAATAATCCAATATGACTTTTTTGCATTGTTCATTGTTTTTCTACATGATTTGTCATGATGTGGTTACAATTAAAGGTGAAAAGTTTTTTTCTTCAGGTCTCTGGGAAAAGTAGGGAAAAAAACAAAACGCTTAATTCTCCTGACATATATATCTTTACGTGTATATATATATATATGTGTGTGTGTGTGCACAACGTGAAAAAAGTGAGAGTTAAAATTCCCTGCACTAATGTACTCCCCACTTGTTTGTTGTTACATTACATTTGCGCATACTTGGCACTTGTTGTATAAAGTTACCCACTTTCTTCATCACGTACATAATATATAAATATACATTAAAAGTTACCTTTATATAACTCTTCTTACTAAAATATACACTATAAAACAGTGTGTATGAATGACTAATGGTAAAAAAATAATACAAAAAGATAAAATATTGTAGGTAGTTAACAACAAAAGTGCATTTGTATACTGTGCTGCTGTTGTCTTGCCAGCAAAAAAAAGTACGCACACATACATAAATACAAACAGTAACACATTCAACAAATAGAAAAGCAAGTCCACCGTGCCACTCGGGTGAGTGAGAAAAAAACTGAACGACTGAAGAAGCAGCAGCAGCAGAAGAAGAAAAAGTTTGCTTGCAGTAAGTAGCGTTGCATGCATTCATGCAATTCTTTTTGTTCAGTCTTCTTCATCATCCCTATTTTCTACTAGTAAATAATTACTGCAGTAATCAAACTTCTCTTTCTGTACATAATATCATCATCACACGAACCGCTTTCACACCACTTCCCATCCGCACTGACGAGTAACTTGTACTCACTTTATTGCTGTAGTATTTTTCTGCTGATTGACTGTCAGGCATGCTTGTACAGCATGCCCACAGAATTCAAAAAACACGTATAGTAGTATACCTACATATTATAGCAATATCGGTCCGTTTCTTTTCCATTTGACGAGCATCATAAAAAGCAAACAGAAACGCACAACAATGCATATAAAGAGAGGAAGCCTACTGCCCTTTATTATACATTTCTTCTGTCTGTCCGCATTCAAATCATAACCAAGCCAAGTCAAACCGTAATGCGAAATGCATCGGTCTTCTTGATGTTGTTGCTTTCTTGCAATTTATTTGCCTTGAACAACCTTGTTGTTTGTTGTTAATATGATTTTAAAAATATATAGAATTCTGAAAAAAAATATAATATATGGTATGATAAGGAGGAGGTGAAGAATGGTTTTATTTTCTGCTACTACATCCAATATCAAATTATATGGTAACTAGTAATAAGTAGTATGTATGTAGAAAAAAGTTACTAGAAAAATTAGTACTCATTTGCCGGAGTTAATGAAAGCTATCAAGAAACCGAGTCGAACTACGTGATGATCAGTGCATGTCGTTGTTGTAGTGTGTAAGTAGGCAAGTCAGCAAGGCAGATGCGTACACAAGCAAACATTGTTGCATTAACAGTGGAAATTTTTGTGTGCAGCAGAGTGCAATGGTGAACCATGAGAGAAGATGATGATAATAATAATAATAATAATACTGTGGCATTGGCAGTAGGTACTAAAAGCTCGCCAAAAAAAGTAAAAGAGCAATGCATAGAGAAATCTAATCGGTTTTTCTCACCAACCGTGATGATGATGATGATGCCAGCTAGCTTTACAGGCAAAAAGGGTACAAATAAAAAATAAATATAATAGCACTAGTAAACTGCAGTTGCTGTTACTACTGCTGATCTTTTTCTACAATTGTATTATTTGGCAAAAGGCAGGGCATAACGATGATGATGATGATGATGTAGAGGTAATCATCATGTTAACTACATCATCGTAAAAATTTCACTTGTATAAATACTACAACTGCAGCAGCATACTACACAATACCGATTACGATGATAAGTGATGATCACCATGATGTTCTTGATGATGATGAAAAAGGAGATGAGGACGGATACTGACTACTGACTGACTGCAACAGCAGCAGCAAAACAGGAGAGAACTTCTCGCTCTGTATACTGCACACTACTTGTTTCGAAGCGTGCTTTACTTGCTCTTTTGCTGTTTGCTACATTACTAACTTACTGGTAGCGCAGATGCATGGTTGCGTAGTAGAAAAAATTTTGTGGTTTTCTGTGAAACTACGTGAAAAAATGTACAATCTGACTTTCTTCTTCATTGTTTTCATATCAAAAGTATACCTACTGTTATTGCAATAATGTAACACCAACAATACAGTACCGACATCATCATCATCAACATCACTGCCCATTAAAGAAATATTATGGTAAGGCTCCCATCACCATCGTCAGTAACATCCGCGAGTAACTACAAAAACTTTTTTTTATATAATTTAACACACTCACGAATGATTTTCTTACGAAAAAATCCTTCCTGCGAAAGTTCGGGTAAGGTCCTGCATTCGTCTACTTATCATCATCATTATTATACTACTGACATGCAAACCATTGTAGTCACTGGGCCAAGTGTACAATGTGTGATGTGCAAGTAAAACAGCTAAAAGATAAGCACTTTAGAGATAGACAATAATAAAAGCTGGCATAGAAAAATGCCTATGGCATCTCTCTCTCTCTCTCTCTCTCTCTCTTTGTGTGTGTGTGACTATACGGGTTTTGAAGTAAGTTTTTACATGGGCATTGTTGCTACCACCATTATATATGCCTATATAGTGCTTATTGTAGTAATAAACTCGGCAAAATAACGATACGACATGCAACTTTTTCTTTTACAAAAAATCTCTGTAAGGAGAACAAGCTCTGTTGTACACACATTTCAGTTTACAACAAGAGGATTCAACTAGCGAAGAGGAAAAAAAATACGAAAAAGAGAAATTTCTTGTAGAGAGAAGGACGACGAAGAAGACGGCAAGAATAAATAAGGGAACGTGCATGGTTTTATGCTTTCTTGTTGAAAAAACTGCACAGGGCATATAAAATGTATGCGAGATATGCCTAGTTCACACGTAGGGCTATTGATGTTTGCTGCTACATGCAGCAGCAGCCTAGGTATAACAAGGCAAGGTATACTATTATATTGTTTATCAAGGTAGTAGTAGTAGTAGTAACAGCAGCACGGTTTTGCAACAAGACGAAGTAAACATGATGATAATATCGTAAAGAAGGAATCCTGGTTTTTCATCATTTTCTACCAGAAGAGTAGCATGTAAAATTTATATGCACAAAAAAATCCTTCATGCAGATGAGTAAGTAGAAGATACGATCATGTTTTCTCTTAACTTTTTGCAAAAAAGGCGAAACTATATGAGTTATATGATAAACAAGGCACAGAGAGAGAGAGAGAGCATTCAGGGCAATAGGCAATGGGTCGGACCCGATAAACGTTTTTGTATGCAATGATGATATTCAAGTTGATATTACGCAGAGTAGCCGTGCAAAAATGGTTTTTATTCTTTTCTATCCCCTCGTTTCATCCACCTTTACTCTGTGTGCAATGTCAATAAGACGCGACGACGACGACGGCGCTAACGAAATGCTGTTGTGCTAATGGTGGTGGTGGTGGTGATGGTGTGTGTGTGTGGTGTGGTTGGTCTAAAGGAAAGTTGACAATGTTGCTGCTACATAAAATATTGTCAATGTGGCAGCAAAGATGAGAAAAAAACAATCAGACTAGGGATTCTAAATGTCATCATCATCTATCCACTCAGAAAGTGGTGCTTTTTACAATGCATTTAATACAACGACGGCGACAAAAGATAATAATAAAAAGAAAATAATAATAATGAGGGTGAAGATGAAGATGAAAGAAACGATAAAAATGTCAGTCAAAGTTCTTCTGGTTTTTTTTTCTTAAAGTTTTCATAACTCGTCAAAGATGCAAGATGCACTGGGAGAAAGAAATATAATTTTTTTGGGGGTTTGTTAAATGCAAAAAAAAAGAAGATGTGGGTTTAGGTTTTTGTAGGGACTGGTGCTTTTGCTGATGACGTTTTTCTCGCTGCAAAATGTGGATAAGCCAAAAATTGACATTCATCATGATGATCAACTACAAGGATGGAGAAAGATGATGGGTAGATTTCACAGTGCGTTTGTCAGTTTCTCATCGCTTTTTGTGCTGCTCTAAATACGCTGTTGCTCGGTTCTAGTCTGAAAGTAAAACACGAATTACACAGAGGAAATGTGGATCGTAAAGGAGATGAAAAAAACTGTGCAAACTCAAATACTTACTTCTATATATATATTCATACATACATATATACTCTACATACGTATGTCACTCCGTATCGGAACCATCATCATCACCGTTAGCACGACGATGAATGTTTTGAGGTCTCATGAAACAATAGTGTGACTAGCTTGTCTCCACTTGTGATATTATTGCGCCACTTACGATTAGTTAGTTCAAATGTCGTCTGGGTTTTAGTACTTTTTTGGGCCATTATCATACTCGAGTAAGTTAGCTTTTTAGTAGTGGTGGTGGTGAGGATGTCAATGTTGACGTTTAATGCTCTTTTCTTTCACATGCATTTGTCCACCACCGCAATAACTACCATCATCACCCCCACCACCTCTTTAGAATTTTTTTTTCCTGGTGATGATAACTATACGACATCATCCACTCGTATGCACCGTTTAAAAAAAGAAGACGGTCTACATTTGCCTGCATTTATGTATATATTATTATTATTATAGAGCCGAGGAAAGAATGTGTCTAGTCAGCATATCTACTAAAAGTTAGTGTGATGTGCCAGTCAGAAGTGATGCTTATCTTAATCATCTTCTTGGCAAACCGACCGGGTAGGTGTCGTCACGGGTTGCTGAAGGCAGGGGTGGAAACCAAATACAAAAATATTCCACTCTCCGAACGATAATGCCGAGTAACGTGTGTGTAGTACAGCACAGGAGTTTTTTGTGCTTAATAATAATATTTAAGTTATTAGTACCCAAGCTATTAGTATCCAGGCTATTAGTATTACTTACTACAAAAAATAAAATCATTTTTCTTACATTCATGATTTTGATGCTGCTTATTGCAGCACAGTATTTCTTTCAGAATAGAGAAAGGAAAATAAAAAGCAAAAAGTGCCTTGTATGCTACTTTTTTTAAATAATAAAGAAAAGAGTTAAACTTTACTGCCTCTCCGGTTTGATTTTATGTGGAAGCTGACAGCCACTTTTTTGAAGTAGCAGCTTAAGAGAAACAGTAATGCACTTGATGAAAAATATGTGAACATTGCTTGCTCAACACAAAATGCAAGTGAGCTCTGCTCTTATGTGCCCCATGTACAAATTATTTCTTTGTACGTAGCAGCACTATCCGTGAAATCGAAATTCTGTCGAGACGAAATGAGCAAAGGAGAAAATGGAAAAAATAAGACGGAATAAAAAAATACTTTTAAACTGTTCCAACAGGCAGGCAACAAGTAGTCAGTAATATTGTACGTACACTTTCCTGCCGTTGTTATCACCAGCAACAGCAGCAGCAGCACAAGGGTATATAGCTATTTACTGTTGAGCAGGAAAATAAATGTACAAAAATGCCATACAGGTTAGTTGCGGTAGTGGCAGCAGCAGCAAAAAGGGGAAATGTTATGGTGTCGTCGTGTGGTACACATAAAAACGTGGAACGGGAAGGCATTAGGAGGAGAAGGGGGAAGCAGGTTGCTTCTGTAGACGATGATGGTTGGATTTTTTGGGGATATACATGTAATCAGAATTATTGCTTGTGCTGGAGAAGGAAGACGGAGTGTTTGTATTCAGCACAGGTTGCTGTTACTCTCTCACCTGTTGTACTGCACAATTGTACGCTTTTCGTTGAAAGTTAATATTCTCGATCCACACACACAGAGAAAAAAAGAACAAAATTTTTTTTCCCGAACGACATGATGATGATCTGCACACAATGGAGGACTGGGATCCAGGTTGAATAATGTGTGGGTTCACGATGATACATATTATTATAGAAACTCTAAACATGCACGTACGTGACATAAACGAGAGTTGTGTGAGAGAGCTGCTGCATTATTCGTGATTCTACCGAAGGATTCGGCAAGCGAACAAAGAAACTGAAAACCAAAACTCTTTTGACTGGAGTCACATTCGTTCGATACATCAAACGGGATCTTTACATTAGTCTGGGCCACTTTACTGTGCAATTTTATGGAATTGCTAAACTTTATAATGCTTATTCAAATATTATTTTTAACGAAACTGCATACCTATCATTCGAAAAAAGAATTCCATCTAGTATGTACATGTATAGACATGCATAAAAGAACCTGAAGAACCTATAATACCTGAAAAACGTTACATTGCGCCCACACATTACTCTGTCTGAGAAGAAGAGAAATATGAAACGCTCCACTATTCGTTTTCTTGATCCGTCGTACTAATATGTACTAGCTATCTGCTATCCATTCATGCTTGGTAGGTTGAGAAACCAGGAAAATGGATTTTGAAAAAAGGTAGTCTATTTCTTGTTGAAAAAAGAATGAGAGAGAAAGACTCCAGGGCACAAAGACGGGCAACAAAAAGTGCAAGCAGCCATGCGAGCCACTTCACATAGAATATCCATCCGTCACCATTTTTATCATGGTGGTTCCACGCTCTGCTTCTTCGACTCCGAATGTACTAGCCAAACTAGTGTGCTCTCTTCTGTCTCTTCTACCTACACACACACACTGTCTACCTGCTAATGTTGTGAAACAAATAAAACACGGCAGTTCATTCAGGAATGCATATTGGGGATAAAAATGTGTGCGTTGCTCTTGCACTGTACTCTTTTACTTTACCTCACCACCACCACACCGTCGTCTTTCATGTTCCGAAATGGGGTCTCATATCATCATCATCATGAATGCCAGGCAAGTAACAACACTAGGGAAAATTTTTTTCATCTCCTTTTTTGATGAAATAAAAAAGCTTAGCACTTCTTCTGCACGCCCGATTTTTTTTCCTTTTTCCTTTGATGGCATTGGCTCCAAGGCGGAGAGAAACGAACATGTTTCGGAATATCAAGTCAGGTTAGAAAAGAACAAAATGGGCATTTCGTGTGTGTGTGTAGGCAGATTGCGGTGAGTAATAGTGACTAGATGGTTGGATGGATGGTTGAGTACCGGAGGATGATGGTGATGGTGATCGCGGCACAGCAGCCGACGAGTAGTGCATTTTGACGTTCTAAACAAAATAAAATTCAAACCCTTTTTCCATCAGTCATTCTCAGGTAAATATATTTCACATAGAAATAATGTTCTCTTCAGAGACCCAACCACTTCTTCTCCTTTCTGACCAAGATAGAAAGCCCTTTTGACGGGATGATGATGATGATGAAGAAGAAGATGGAAAGAGGGAGACAGATAGATAGAGAGAGAGAGAGAGAGGAAGCAGAAGGCAAAAAGGTGGGCAACCGTGAAACCAGCTTTTGAGCAAGAAGTAGCTCAAACCAATACAGTACACCATGCTAGAGCAAAAACCCGAATGGGTTGATCAAGAATCAACATTATTATGATAAATATTAGCTAGAAAAGACATGCCTACCTATAATACATTGAGCAAAAATGCACTGCAACGAGACTAGACAAGTGTAACACATTTTTGTATTTACTGTGCTGCCACTACTACATTTTATTGTTTGCTTTTATGTTTTATTCTTCAAGGCCTACATTCAAATTTAACATCGTTATGTAAAGCTTTCATTTCATTACCGTCGTCGTGGAATGCTTATACGTAAACGGAGGAACTTGGGGAGTGCATGATGATGATGATGATATTATTATTATTGTGAAATACCGCATTGGGTTGATGGAGACTATTACAAACAGGCTTTTATACTTGAGTGCTGAGAAAGAGACGACTAAAAATGGATGGGTTGGTTGGTAAAACGTAAGCATTGAAGGTGAATTGAATAGAATGATATTATGAGAAAGGGAGTAATACGAGTTTTCTCTTGGATCATTATCATCTTTCGTATCGTGATCATTCATGGAGATGAATTCAAAGTTTTTTTTTGTGGTGAGGTGAATGAATGCATATAAATATCATACACGCTTTTTTACAGGTCACACGATTTACATAGACAACAGCACAGGTAAATAAATACCTAAAAATTCAATTGTTGAATAGAGAGTAGGGTAAAATCGTTTTCCCTTTTTTCAATCTCTCCCTTTCCTTTTCCTGTTGTTTGCCCTGCTTGCTCATTTGCATTTATTTATTTGGTTAAATGATGATGACGGGGCTCATAGTATTTTTTATTCACCTGACACTTGTGCAAGGTTTCGATACAAACTTTGGATATAATGAATCGGTTGTGAGCTACAGGACAAAAACCATATATATGTACAATAGAAAGTACACGTATTAATAACAACGGTGTAATCAAATCAGTTTTCCGTAGTACGAAATTTTTTTTTGTGGAAGTTTAAACAGAGACTCGGTTGGTGTGGATGAAGGATGCACGCATTCTGAATACAATAATAATAATACAAGGCATGAAAAACCTCTTTTTCACCATCCTTGCATGCCATGTTCTGCTTTACACATTTTTACACAGCTTTCAGGACAATTGAGTACGAGAAATCACTTGAAATGCATGGTCATGTCGGAAAAAAGGAGGGGGGATAAAAAAAACTGAGTTGATGTAAAAAGATGATAAGTGGAGACTGGCATAAAAGCACAAACTTTTTATAGCAATTATAACTACTATTTCTACAATGTGGTTTAATATTCTACTATATATGTATATAATATACATACATATATATATATACGCTATAGAGCAGAAGCAGCAAAAAGTAATGCAATACGATCGGATGGATGGATTAACAGGTTGCCGCTGTTTCTATGAGACGTGGATACTCTGCTGCTGCTGCTGTTGATGACGATGATGATGTTGCTGACGGTCTTTTTTTCCAAAATGTATTCGGTTGTGCTGCTTTCTGTGATCTGTATTATTGGTATGGTGCTAGTAGTAGAATGTGCATCAACCGTAATCGTATAAAAATGTTTTTTATTCACTCTGTTTCTCTCTACTAGCATCAACACTAGTACTAGTACTCCTACTAACTCACATTATTATTATTACATTGTACATTAGATTGGGATATTATTATGGTTTGATCTCTTTTCCCTTTTTTTCTCAAACCTTCCTGTTCGCTCGTTTCGTCGTTGATTGTGGAGAATGAGTGAATGCAATGCCTGCCTGCCTTGCCTTGCACGGGTTTTTCTACTTCTAATTCAGATTCTGTGACGGTATTGTTCGGTCGGTGGCTATTTCAACAACAACAACAGCAGCAGCAGCAGTCTACGTGTATGCCATGCTACAATAATTGTAATATGTAATGCAATGCAAGAGAAGAGCAAGTATAACAACAAAACAACGCATAGGTAATAATAATAATAATAATAATACTCGCTAGAGTCAAATGATGAGCTTTGTTACTTGTCATGCTACTTGAATATGAGTATATCACGGTGATCATGATGATGATGATGATGTTCGGTTGGTTGGTGTGCCCCTTTTTCAAGTCGGATGCACATCAGTTTCATTTTTTTCCGCTGTACATTTACGCTACTGCTGCTGCTGCTCTGTGGTTGTAGGTATATGGCATTTCTATACGTTTTACTTTTTCTTCTGCCCTGTGTTTGTGTGCACAGCCATTACTACTGGTTTGGTTGGTGTATGTAATAGAGAGCAAACGGAAAAAAATATCGCCTGACTCGATGTGCTACACTTCCCCAAAAAAATGTATAACCGTAGCAAAAACATTCATTATTATTATCAACCTGCCGCTTCTCAGCCCTTCCCAATCAGTATTCATCGTATAACCCAGTATACTACTGCTTTGTTTGTGCCTGGCAGTAGTATTCATGCACAAGGGAAAATGTACGTTTATATTATTAATAAATATAATAATAATAATAGAAGGAATAAAAAAATCAGTGAAAATCACAGAGACAACAACAAGCAACGGTAGATAATCATCTCAAATTACTGATCTTTTCTGATAGTTGCAGTGTCGTAGATTTGGTCTGACGTATGAAGAAATTGATCATTATTATTATTATTAAAGCAATCCNGTGTCGTAGATTTGGTCTGACGTATGAAGAAATTGATCATTATTATTATTATTAAAGCAATCCTCTCATAAGAATAATATATAAATCGCAATAATGGTATAAATAAGAATAGATTTTTTAAACTGATTTATAAAATTAACTTCATTTTTATCCATTATCGCATGTCTATTATTATGCCCGTTTCGGGGATTTTTATCTCTGGCTGTCATCATCGTCATCATTTTATTTCTACCCTGTTGCATTGACTGCCCTAAAGTATCCAGCTAGGAAGAGTAAATGGTGGATATGGTGGAGGGTGAAACAAAGTTGGGGTGTGGCTTCGTGAAAAAGCTAAAATGTTTTAGTTTAGTTGTTCTCTCTCTCTCTCTCTCCCTCCTTCCCTCTCATCACCACACATTTTTATACTCCATTATAAACTACTCTACTCCCTGGTTTCCATTCCCAGAAAGAGACAAGTAGTAATAACAATAATACCAGGATGACATCAAAGCAATAATAATCTAAATTGGGATTGATAAGGATTGACCGACCACCACAATCAGCAGTTCAACTCTCTCTCTCTCTCTGTCAGCGATTCTGACCCTTGGCAAATTTGACAGGGAGAGAGGGAGAAAGAAGATAATTAAAGCGAGATAGTGCATACTCGGCAACAAGACAAGTGTCACGTCAATTTTATTTCAACGGGGCTGCAACAAGAGGAGTATGATGAACTTTAAGCAAAAACACTTTAATCTCTCCCTGTTCATGTTTCTATGTCATGATGATGATGACGATGCAATGCGTGTGTGTGTATACGCTCTTTTAAAAGATAATACGCATCCTCTTCACTTCAGTATCGCATTAAACCATTTCACCAATATTTGCTTACAAGTATACACCTACATGGATTTTCTCAAAACTTGTTTTTCACATTCCAATGTCCTGTGGAGTTTTCCTGTCTACAATCAACTGGGTGAACCTAACTGCCAACTCTCTAGTATTTTGAGAATGGGTGTGACATCCGGTCCCGGGCATTTCATATTCCCTCTGTCTGTAAAATAATTTTGTTCTTTTTCGTATATACGTACGTATGTACATGCTATTAACTGTAATAAACCAGCCATATTATTATGGTATTGGTGTCACAAACCCAAAGCAATGAGGATGATGATCTTCATACGCGCTCAAGCATCTCGATCATCATCATCACTGCCATGTGGAAACGACGTCCCAACTCCCAACGTCCCGGAAACGCCCCTTTTTGTGGATTACGCAAAGTGGTTATTTTACAAACATGGCTGGCTGACTGGCTGGCAGGAATAGGAATGTTCTTCTTTTTTTCTGGCATAATAATATTACATTACACAAGTCGTTGCTGTCGGTGGTGGTGGTGGCAATGGCAATACGGTTACAGTATCATTTTCCCATGTTTTTTTAAAGGCATACATACTTCAAGTGTGATCATGATTGTGATGATGATGGCGATATTTGGTGTTGGCGGAGGAAGACTGACTGTAAAAAAAAGCAAAACAGCAGTATTCGTGGAGAGAGGTAATAGCTAAAGCGTTATATATGACGATAATAATGGTAGTGGTGGAAGTGGCGGAGAATCCTTGTATGCGCACACAGATCGGATCGTATTTTTTTTGCTGGTTGGCTCGGTTGTTGGCTGACACGGTGGTGGTTTGATACGAGTCAGCAAAAGCTGGGAGTATCTTTGGGTATTATTTTTAATGCTGCCTTGCTCCTGCCTTTTCTTGCCGTTGCGCATTACATAGTAGTAATAGTTGTGCAGGAGTTGTGCTAGAGTGTTCCATTATGTTTTTTTTGTTATTGCTTTTCTTGGGGAGAGAGGGAGAGAGAGAGAGAGAGCAAAGAAGTCATCATTGATGTTGCAATACAACCACCGCCATATTTTTTAGCATTTGAATTCAAGATGCCTACTTGCTCGTCTCCATTCAACTGTTTTCCATTATTTGTTCTCCTGCTGCTCCTATTTTACCGCATTTACTGCATGCATGCCTGCCTACTTTTACAAATACTTTTTTACCACGTTTTCTCTACTCTGAATGGTACAAATACAAAATATTAAAAATAACTTTAAAAAAAATATATATATATTATGCACACTGTACGTTTTTTTGTCGGTCGGTGTCTGTTGGTTGTCGTGTATGTATACCAAGCTATGTACCTATCTCTAAGAATGCATGATTATCACGTCGGGTAGTAAAAATGAGGGAGAACAAGAAAGAAACTCCCGTCACGGTCTACTCCGTAACAAAAAAATGCACGCTTGGAAGCAGCAGCAGCAACAACAACGCAACCAGCAGACAAAATCTTAAGAACAGTGAGTTTGCTGTTGATAGGCAAAAAAAGAAGAAGAGAGAATGGTGTGAGATGATGATGATGACGATGATTTTTCGTAGCCTCCGGGAAAGAAGTGGAATTCACATGTAGAAAACTCTCGCTCTCCATATCTCTACGATTTTTCTCCCCGTTTTCCATTTTTATTTCTTTTCTTTCAAGAAAAAAATCTAATGTGCCAGTATTCAAGAAAGGAAAAAAAATCAAGTGTTTTTCTTTACACTCTCTAGAGAACCACTTGCCTCATGTGATTCTTTTTCCATTGAAGAACAACAAGTGAGGAATGCAGAATACACTCATGCTTTTTTTCGTATGTAAATGTGCGGCAGTATCCTTTTGCTTCCATTTTCCATTCCATTCACTCCCATTTTACTGCTTTTATTATTATTACCGTTTTTATGCCTGCTTACTTGCCAGAGCAGCAGAGGAATGATCTGTCTTGGATCACGATGATGACGATGATGATGATGATCATCATCATCATCGTCACTGCTGAGTGGAGTAAGTGGTTAGTTTAGTAGCGTCAATTCTGGTAATAGTAAAAACGCAATGAAATGCGCATGTATTTATGTCACGGCAAAGTAATCTCATTTTATTCTTGAGGAGATCAGCAACTTACACTCTCCGCCTGCCATCATCAAAAAATCGTGGGGCTCTTGTCCGTCATCGTCCTCCATATAAACAAAAATTTCTCCGACGCTGCTACAAATAATAAGAAGAGTGGATAAAAAAATGCTTTGTGAAAACAGATACGAGTACGTACACACACACGCATACACACAGAGCAAAACTGTCTTGTGATATATTTTTCTATATTTCTTTTTCCTAACCTTTAATTTTTGTCTTTGACAAGCTGGGATACATTTATTAGTTAGTACTGTACAATCTTAAACTAGTATTGGGACTCTCTTTTTGTACCTATCATCATCCTCAAAATATTCAAAACGTTTAGTTCTTTTTTTCTCGTTTTTTATAATACATTTATATACACGACGACACAATAACGATACGAATCTAAATAGGCATTAAAATGCAAGCATTTGGGTAGGTTGATATTGTCGAGGATGATAAGGATGATGATTTGACTACTTTTGCTGAACCTTCTTTTTTTGTTAACCTTGCTGTTGTTGTAGTTGTGATGATGATGCTATATGAATGCTTATGCATTTCTTTTCTTCTTATTTTTCTCGTACTTTTGCCCTTACATTTTTCCACCCTGGTTTTTTGAAAGCGGTTTCAAAATTCATCATGAGGATGCTGATGTCTCCTAAAAAGGAAAACTAATGATGACGATGATTATTATTAAGAAGGTTGGTGGTGGTGGTGGTGGTGCTAGCAAGGCATGGCATGAAAAAGTGCACTGGCGCAGCTAGAGGGGGAGCACAGGGAAAATTGTTTTGTACGATTCGCTCGCTACACTAATATAATTGATACTAATAGTAATCCAAAGAAAAGTATATGTAGTTTTCATGTTAGAACTAGATACTCTTTTGTGACAAGTCGAAATGATTCAAAATAAAATGTAGTACGTCCACAAATAAAATTTTTAATTCTACATTGAAATCTTTTCCCTTGGCCCGCCTCCCTGGCTACGCCGCTTGTAAAGTGCTCACAGAGATTAGAGAAAAGGTTGCTATTATGCGTAATATTTATGCCATATACCTAATTTGAACGAACCTAGAAATGAAGCACAACACTCACTCAGTACTCTAGTACCACAGAGCAAAAAG
>JAHZMT010001262.1:0-15652 GCA_027743785.1 Sinhomidia bicolor
AAAAATATTAACGATTATGCAAGAAAATTCCATTTTAGATTTTCAAAATCAATGTCATATAAAAAACGTCTTTTACGACTGAAGTACCCAGTACCTCTATAAAGTGTATGCTAATTTGCTAATCGGTTTACAATGATGATTGCAATTTTTTTTCGAAAGGTTTACATTACTCTTGAATATAAAAAGAGCTTTAGGAATATTATTATTGTGATGATGATGATAGTGATTTGTTGCGTTTTAAAAGGAATCACTTTCCTTACCTTGAGCCGACTGATTAGTTCAAAGTTAAAACTAAAGGAGGCAAATCGTGTCATTGCATTTTTGCTTGCAAGCAAAAACGTTTCTGATCCGAATGAATGGCAATGCAAATATTAATAATTTGTGTAATGTAAAAACATCTAAGCAAAATTTCGATAGTACCTAATCCGCTTTATTTGTTTACTTTCGAAAATAGCTATGATTGCATTGTAGACGTAAGCTAGCTAGCACACAGCAATGATGATGATAATAATAATAATAAAATATAGTAGATAATATATAATATTTTTTATAGCTTTGATAATAATACTAAAAACATATATATTATATGAAACACCAAGAGGGTTAAAGGGAATACGAAGAAAGAAAATGATGAAAATGTAGGTTGTGTGTGGACAAGTGAGCCTGTGTGTGAGCGCGCATAAATAATATTTAGAGTGAATCAAAGTCGAGTGTGGTTTAAATGTCAATGTGGTGTGGGGTAAATTTAATGACGATAGGATGATGATGATGACTGTGCGATCTAGCTGTAACTACCTAAATGTGTGTACGAACATACATTTGTGCCTACAAGTCTCAACCGTGATGATGATGATAGTAATGATGAGAACGTAATGAGAGATGAGAAGGGGGATGATGAAGCAATTTTCGGAGATTCACGCACGGCGTGACATTTGCAACTGTGCAGTAATAAAAACAATATTATTTTTTGGGGATGCAGTACAAAAAAAAGTGAGAGAGTAGTAGAATCGCACTGTGTATACATGCCTTATCATCACCATCGTCATATTATTTTAGAAAGAGAGACTATGCGCTTTGACGTTGTTGCTGTTGCACTTTTGCTTTGATGTTGATAATGACCAAGAAGACAATGATTCATGCCAAACGGATAATAGGACTCATATTTATTGACGGTTGTTGGCTAAAAATATTTTAAAGGCATAATATTAAGTACCTACACTACACTTTTATACATTTATGTGCAGCACATGGGCATGGGACACGTAACAAGTTGGGCACCTCTCCATTTGCTTATTTGGTTCTTTTGCGTGAGTTTGGGAATTTTGACCACCGTGTCATCCATCTCATCTCTCTTTTTTTCTTTTCTTTCTCTCTCTCTATCTGATCATGTTGATGAAGACCATTATCAAATGTATCATCATCATCATCTAGAAGAACAGTGCGCTTTTTGTTGCGTTGTGTCCTCCTGAGAAATAATTAGAAATGTGTGCCATTATCATGCAAAGAGAGAACCCTTTTTTGTTCACCGCATGTCGATTTTATTGACAACGACAACTCTGACGACGACACGACGCTTTAGCGCTGCTGCTGCGATGAGAGCGGATAATAATAAAACTGTTTGGCAGTTTGCTGCGGTGGTGGTGACAAACAATCATGAGAACATCGAACGAATAGAAAATGAATCCAGCCTTTAGAAATTTAATGAATTGAAAAGGAAGATGGGCTGATGATGAGTACATTAAAATATTGGTGTACCTATTTACAATTTGCTTATCGACATTCAATACGTATGCGTACCCAAGTGCAAAGCCCTAGAGGAAAGAATTGACGACGGTGAAGATTACTACAAGGAGGAGAAGGAGGAGGATGATTGAGCAATTTGTAATCAAACAAAGGAGCAGTGACCAATAAACCGAAAATAAAAAGCAATTGCAATTTGGTGCGCTCACACACAACAAACTGCCTTGTTCTGATGATATTGATGATGATGATGATGCGTCCACGTATGTAGCTTCTTCACCATCATCATCAGCCAAGGAGCAGAACAGATTAACCAAAAATGATAAAAGTGGTATATAGTAGCAGTAATAATAATAATAATAATAAGTAAAATGGACACAGGGCTTCTGGCTGATTTTATTTTGTACCACCACCACCACAATCACAACACAACAAAGCATTCCAATTTCCATTCACTTTGTTCTTCTTATTGCATACTATTCCTGTAGGCACTAGGCAGCTTGATAATCAATAGGCAATATGAAATAGCGGTGGTGTGGTGTAAGTGGGTAGGCTCATTTTCATTGATGATGATGGCAAGGTAGGCGAAAAAGTAAAACAATGATTTCATTATTGCTTTACCTTTTTTACAATATTGCTTGTTCTGTAAGGATGGTGTTGTTCTATTCCTCATCATCATTTTCTTGTTTAAAGGTATTGTCTTATTTTACTTGCGTTCGTATTTCATTCAGAACTTTACTGGGATATTATCGTCAATAATTTGATTTTGATTTGCTAGTAATGAATGAATGTCGATGGTTTATCAATACAGGTGCATAATCATCCATGCCATGAACACGGTTGCTATTAAAAATGTGCCGCTTGCATTGATGATGATTATGATGACGATGATGAAGTGAAGAACACATCTCTTAAAAAATATTTTTTTTGCATCAATTCCTTTTGTTTTTCCTTCATTCCATTCCACCACCAACTAATTATTTTCTCCTTTCAAACGTTGCATTTTATGGATGACTTCTGTTGACTAAAACCCTCTGCTCTCTGCAGAAAGTATCTATTTATTTTTAGAGTTTCAATGTTGAATTTGGAACATCTAATGACAGAAAATGGATAGGTTCATGATGCAATTGAATAAATTGGTACCGCTGCTGATTACACTTTTGAAGTTTATGTCGATTGTCAATGCTGGTGGCGCTTGTTATGATGAGCTTGAGATACTTATTTATGCAATTTATATTTAGTTTTATTTGCCTATTTAATTAGCTTTAAATGCAAGGGCCATCGTCATCATCGGTGATAATGGCTTGATGCCGTGTTCCATCCGTAATCCGTAGAGGTACAAATTTGCCACACAGCAAGAGTAAATAAATTATCTTGTTTCTAATGATAATTCTAGGTTAAATCTTAAGGAAAATTATTACCTTTTATTGATGTGACATTATATTATCGTGTAATTTTGCTCGTTCCGTTTTTGGTCTAATGATAATCATGATGTGTAGGCAGTACGTAAGCATTGAAATTTATTTCATTGTTACTTTTTTTATTAATGCCATCTTCTTCTGTCATCATGATTTCTTCAATGGCAGGCTGAAAAAATGCTGAAATGATTATTATAGATTATTTTCAAAGCTTTTTTGGTATCGTTTCATGAGTATATATTTATATATAGGTACGCATGTGAAATTAAAATGAGAGGAAAAACAAATAAATGTGGAATGAGGACATTTGATTGATTTTTTGGTCATAATTGGTTCAAATATTATATTTTTTTGGAAAGTACACAAAAAATATTTTTGTCTGCTTTTTTAATCCAACTGCCACATACTCAGGCCAGGGACATTACAAAGACTAGCCATGTGCAATAAACTACACAATATTTGCAACTTGGTTTGCTTGACTGCAATTATTTCAAAAATTTACATGTTTCATTAATTTATAACATTGTAACAAGAGGACGATTATGATTGTTGGTTTATCATTCAGTGTAATGAAAAGGTTCGTCCTCATCGTCGTGTGTCATGTCCTCCTCCTGCTCATGCTCTACAAGCATAATTTTGGCCTTCTGTTCTAAATTACATGCCTATACAACACCACATGGATTTCTTTAATAAAAAAACATGCAAGGAAAATACAAGATTGTTTTGTTACAACAGAACACGAAATATAAAAAAGTGTTTGTAGGTATTTACTTACATTATATAATTTGTCAAAAATCATTAATTTCTCTCCTTTTTTGCTACAACAACAATGGTGATAATGACGACTAATATATAATGAGTAGTGTGAAAAGGTATATGGGTGGTAGGAAACGTGTAGGTTGGATTTGTTTCTTTTTTTCATCATCATCATCATCGCCATCGCCGCCTTTGCTATTATTGTAAAAGCTCAGACAGTCAGACAGCAAACCCGACCACCACCACAACTATTATCACAGGAGGAAAATATGATAACCGGATATATTATGAAAACTTTTATGTCTTCACTACAACTACTTACATACAAATCAGCAAACAAAGTATATGCCAGACAGAACGCATAATATTTTTTTTTCATTCGCCAAATCAGTGCAGTAGGCACAACAACGAGAAAATATTATGTATGATAACGTGAACAACAAATAAGTATTATTACCTATTCATATTTTCTTTTCAGAACCTGAACTGAAACTCGCAGGTGCTCATTCAGTAGACCACAACAACAACAACAGTAACATCAGTGTGTTTGGTAGATTAGCGTTTTCTTGTTTTGTATGTCGCGTCGTGATTTACCCATTTCATTATATTGCATTATATTCATTCAAGAAATGAACATAACACTTTAATTTTTATTAATGTAATCTGGGAGAAAATTGCATAATAATTGCTATAGTCATAATCATAATATCACTGCACAACAACGGCATAATCCACTTCTTGTCTGTTGACTAAAGCAAGTTTGTACCTAAGTACATACTTGCATGCATGCACGCTTGCCTCTCTTCTGCTGATGAATGAGCTTGGTTTGATGATGACTGAACAAATTCAAAAGACATTTTCCCACAGAGAGAGAGAGAGAGAAAAAAAGAGACGTTGTTGTCTTCGTGTCTTCTAATTTAAGTAGGTAATTGTCAGCTTCATATGTGGTAATTGTTGTATAATAATAATCGTGTTTAATATGATTATTATTACTTCACATGTGGAAGCGGGTTTTTGTTTGGTTTGTTTGTAGTAACAACAGCAGCAGCGAGAGCAAGTCATTCAAGTCAAAGTTCTATGAATGTTTGATAAACAAAATGGGAAAAGGAGCTCAAGTTGCAGTTTTTATCAATTTTTTTATCATGTCAGTCAAGTTGGGTTAAGGTATTTCACATTTCTCATGTTGATGATTGTATTGTTGAAGTTGATGTTTGATAAACGGACACGGAATGAAAATGTGAAATATTAAAATGCTTAAGCAGTGTTGATGATGATGATGGAAATGAGAGCAATACAGAAAAACATTTAATGTCACTATATTCTCTACGCTGTTGTTCTTGTTGATAGATCTTTATGAATAAAAATGCTAATTTGAAATTGATGCGTGGCCATTAAATAATCTCTCTACACACAATTTGTATGGTCATAAAAAATCAATTTTTGTGGGAGTGATATGAAGTTTTAATATATTATTATATAAAAAATAAAGTTAGCATAGGTAGCATTGACAATCCTTTAAAAATATTTTAAAATTGTTTGTTTTTTATAGTTTTGCTGACTCATTCACTGCGACTGACCAACCACTAATTCTACACACAAACGTTATTCTTTTGAGAAAGAAGAATTGAGACGCGAAAACCGCTTCCTCCTTCATCCTTGTACATAATTTTATGACAGCATATGTACAGGTACATTTACAAGAAAAAATATATTTTGATCAATCATGTTTTGTGTCAATTTTGGCCAAAAAAATTGCAGTCAGTATAGATTCAATATTTATGGCAGCATATGTACAGGTACATTTACAAGAAAAAATATATTTTGATCAATCATGTTTTGTGTCAATTTTGGCCAAAAAAATTGCAGTCAGTATAGATTCAATTGAGGATTGATCTGATGCAACTCCCGTTTTTATTTGTAAAGTTGAGCACGAATAATTGAGAATCATGAACATGATTATGAAAACTTTTGTTGAAAAACAGATAACAACAATTGGAAATTACCTGTGGAAAATGTATAACTCAAAAAATATAGAGTAGTAATACATCAATCCATTTTTGATTTTAAAGATTCGCCTAAATTGTAAATTTTATTTGATTGAATTGAATGTAGGTAGTGTAACAATAGCAATATGTGGTCAATTCCCATTTGAAAACTGAATGAATAATGCACTTTCCAAACAAGTGTATCACAACAACAACAAGAGTGTAGTCGTAACAATTTTCAATTTCATCATTTAATTCAATAACAGTATGTGCAGATAGAATTATTGTCTGTTTGTCGTTTACGCACTCAAACAAATCAATTATTTTTTTCCTGCTTAGAATGATCTGTGTAAGTTGTAAAGTCGTCGATTTTTCGTAAATAAATGCACGAACGCATGCTTTCAAGTCATAATAATTGATAATGTAAAGCGTGATCGTTTTGATTTGATGACAAAGATCATGATGATGACGATGATGATGATGTGTTGACCACAGTTTATTTGTAATTCTAAACTCATTTAAATTTTAAATTGCGTGCAATTTTGATTTCAATAAAAACCGTTACAGGTGACGTTACCGTGTTCAAAATTTTTTTATACATTTTTTATTAGCCAAAAGTTTGTTCACGCAGAAAGAAGAAGAAGAAATAAGTGATGATGATCGGAATAATGAATGCACTTTACATTCACAATTTAACATAAACATTTATTGCAAACCTGAATGCGATATGATATCACTTTTTTATTATTATTATGGGAATGCGCATGACTGCTCATTTTACAATTAATCATTATTATGCTAAGGCTATTCATTTAAATCGTGCAGAAAAACTGCCATTTCGAAATACTTCACATCACTTTAAATTTTTTGAGCTATATTCGTCAAACTAGTGACTTGTCCGATTGCAACAATCACAGCTAAAGAATAATAATAATAATAGTAGAAACGGTAACAATGATAGCTGAAAGGAAAATATTGTAACACTCCATATATAAAAACAGCACGACAATAATCTGTTTGCAGAAAAGTAATCGCAGATCACGACAAAGCGACTCTAGTAGACTATGTTTAGTGATCGGTGAACTGAGATGAGACGGTGGACGTTTGAAGGGAGACGAATACCTGTGTGCCTATTTTTGGTCAATTGTCAATTTGTCGGCACTTGTTGAACGAAATTGGTAAATGTCATAAAAACGGAAAAAACTATCATTGTGAATGCACATTTGAAAGTTAATGGCAATAGTGATAAGATTGTTCGTTCTATCCTCTCCTTTTTCCCCCGCTGGTCACTGTTGTTGAATGATCCTCTTCTTCCACTTGACTTGTTTCGGCATAAAATTGTAGAGCAGCAATCACCCAGATACACAAATTCAATCACTATTATTCATTGAATGCCATTTGACAATTGACAAACTTTTAAAAATGCATCTAAACTAAAATCATATTACTATTATTATGGATATTTAAGTATACCATCAAAATAACCAGTTTATTTCCTCTCTCTGTTCTGTGTCTGTGATGTCACTTTTTCAGTTTAACGATTTCAAAAGATTTAAACAATAATTTTCGGTAATTTTTTTACATGAACATGTGATGACATAAGCATTATCAAATTGTAAATTGAGATGTTTGGTCAGTCACAAAGACAATTCGATTAAATTGGCACAGTAAAATGTTTGTAGGAATTGACTCTGATTCATTTTCAAATTTGAAATGTTGAAAAGTGAAATTGAAACTTTTGTAATCAAATCGTCGTTGACCGATGAGATGACACAGGAGGATAATAATGACGTATGCACAAAAATTGTGATATTTAGAGCAGTCATTTTTTCTAGGTAATCGGATTTTCACACTGACTTGTTAAAAGCTATAGAGGAGTCGTCATACTGAGAAGAAAAAAACATTTTTAGCAAATTGAATAACATCAAGTGAAAAAACGGGTCGTGACATCAGATAAAAACTTTAGATAAGATGTAGATTGTGGATAATACGTATACAGTTGTAGCTGAGTATCATCATCATCGGTGGCGGCGGTGTTACGTTTTTTTCAACATTCAACAATGAAAATGACAGTAACAATTTGTACAAACGATAAGCAAACAACAATGCTGTTGTACGTAAAGTGCAACTCTAATAAAAACCAACAACTCTCTGCTGCGTATGATAAAAAAATTAGGTAGAAAAAGCATTGCCCTGTTTTTAAAAAATATTGCCATTGTTGCTGCATTCTTTTTCATAATCCATTTTTTACAATTTTTTTATTAAAAGGAAAAAAAATATTTTTATCGTTTTAAAATGAACCCTAACAATGAAACTGCAAAGTTTACTTCCTTGAAAGATAAGCTTGTGTTGTATGGCGTATAGTAAGTCGGGTCCTTTTCAAATTGCATTAGCAATGTATATAGCATTATCATGTAAAAAAATGTTATCAATATGAGAACATCAACAACAAACAACAGAAAAAAACGCAGTGCAGCAGCACTAAAATGCAATTTGTGTACACTAATGTCCGTAAATGGATCATTAAAATGAGAGCAGACAATGAAACAGCAGACACATATGAGCAGTATATGCAGCAGTCGAGCAACGCAAGAGCTTTTAAATGCGGTGGTAGTGGTGATATAATAAAGATAATTTAGTTTCATTTTCTTGTTTTAAATTGCTGGTAAATATAATGATGATAAACAATACAAAAAAAGTTAATGGAATGTGTGAAAGTGTGATATTTATTATGACATTAAATGCATTATATTATAAATGATGACGACCATTTATCACGACCATCTAACGTATTCATATATTGTTGTTTTGCTAAATGCATTTAGCGTTAATTTAATGGGTACATATATACTGTTTACATTTTGCAACTTACAACTTAACTTTTGTTAATATTCCAACAGCTTGTGAACAAGTACGAAGTTCAGCGGAGCGTCGTGCTAGATCCTTGGATGTGGACTCTGCAAAAGATGTACAAATTCCGGAATGCGACTCTGAAACTGGAGGCTTCAAGCAGGTGCAATGCGACCCCAGTCAGAAAACTTGCTACTGTGTAGACCAACAAGGATTTGAACTTCCCGGTACCAGAATTGCTGGAGGAAGGGAACTTGTCAACTGCTCTAACCCAAGACCATGTTCAGGTCCCATGTGTCGCATGTTATGCCCTCACGGTTTTCATTTGGATGAAAGCGGCTGTGAAATTTGCGAGTGCAGAAATGTTTGCAAAGGAGTAAAATGTCCTGGAGAGACGCAATGCGAAGTTGAGGAGGTGCCTTGCACTGTAGACCCATGTCCTCCAGTTCCATCCTGCAAGCAACCGCGTACATTGGATAGCTTGTGCACTTTTGGAGCTCCTCTTTTAATTCCGGAAACAGGACATCCTTTCCTCTGTGGAAAAGGTCCGGGTCAGCCCACATGTCCGGCGGCTTTTGACTGCAATGTCAAAACTGGCGATGACTATGGCGTTTGCTGTGCCTCCAATAAAAACTTTGAGAAACCTGGAAGCTGTCCGGTTGTGGCAACCACAAAGGATGAAACATCGGGAGCGAGAGCAGATGAAGAGACTCCATGCCAATCTACCTGTCGACATGATCTGGATTGCCCTGACATGAATAAATGTTGCTTTACGGAAGGATGTGGCAAGAGCTGCATGCAACCTGCCAACTCGACAAGTTAGTAGAGCACTCAATATTGGGAAGATTTTGCCCCAATTAAGTATATGATAGTTGTTTATGTAGGTAGTATTATATTTACATAATTCTTTTGCTTCCGCTGCGTTCCCACAGTTTGCCGACAACAGCAACGCATTGCAGAACTGTTATCACAAAAGGAACTCGATGGCAAAGGGTACATTCCGCAATGTGATGAGCATGGGAACTTTGTAAACCGCCAATGCAGTCGGTAAATGTTACAACTTGAATGCATAATCACATACGTATTTTTCTTGTCTATCATGACATTAAGTTGTTTATCTCTAATTAAAGAAATGGCAAGATTTGCTGGTGCGTATCCCCTATCGATGGCAAAAACTTTCCAGCGTCCTTGGGACCCTCAGAAGCTGTCAATTGCTCCAATATTCAACAACGACAAATTTCCGCAAGAATTGAACACTGTGATCATATTATATGCTCTGCCACTTGTGAATACGGCTTTAAAATTGATGCAGAAGGATGTCCCACATGCGACTGCAATCAAAGTCCTTGTGACCTTATGAAATGTCCATCTGGCTCAACATGCGAAATGGTCAGAGATCCTGCTTGCGCTTCTCCAGGAAATTGTGTAATGAAGGCCACATGCTTGTCTGAAAGTCTCTTTGTAAATCCATGCACAATGGGAACTCCATTAAGTCATGCTGGTACACAAAAGGTGGTCACTTGCTCAGAGTCTGCGAATACCTGTCCAATCTCCCATATTTGCGTCATGGTCTCTCCAAATAAGGCTGGACTCTGCTGTGTTAACAAACCAAGAATTGGTAGGAATTGATCAAATTGCAATTAAAAAATGATCAAAATTAGTTTAAAAAATCAAAAAAATCTTTTTGCTGCTGTTTTTTAGAACCAACAAAAGCAGGAATGTGTCCATTCATTTCTCCTGCCGTATGCAATTCCAGTAGCACATTGGGAGTAGAGCATAAAGGTTGCATGTCTGACAATGACTGCGAGCACTCAATGAAATGTTGCTCCGCTGGAGGGGAATGTACGGTTTGTGCTGATCCACTTCTCAAGGAAGACCTGAACAAGGCCAACAAGATGATGACGAGTATATACAAATTTAAACTTAAAAAAGCATTTATTGACAAGCAGTAACAATATGTATTTTTCTCATATATTCCCCGTCGTATAGAATGTCAATATATTTCTGAAAGTGTTGACAAAGTGGGAGGAGTATTCAGCAAGTTCCGCCTGGCCATCCCACGACCACAATGTAAAGACCATGGTGTCTTTGAGGAGATTCAATGTGATGAGAAAAACTGCGTGTGTGTTGATGAAAATGGAGCTGAAATTCCTGGAACTTTGTATGAATATGAATATATTTTAATGTTATCTCAGTGTAACATCCATTTTAATAAAACTACAAAATTCGTAAATTTCTGGTCTTTTTAGAGTTTTGAAGAACGAAAATAACCTAACTCGTGAAGCTTGTATTGAAGCTAGAGTCAATCCAAAATGTTTGGAAATGAACTGTCGGCTTGGCTGTGACTACGGATATGAAACACTTGACGGATGTAAAATTTGCGAGTAAGTAAAAGATGTGCATTGCTTAAAAATCATGGTAAAATATAAATAAAATTAGTATCAAGAGCGGTTTAAATGCAAAACACCATGCTTCATTGTGCCCCTTTTCAGATGTCGAAATCCCTGTAACAGTGTCATGAGTTTGTGTTCTTCCGGTGAACAATGTGAAATGGTCGATATTGACTGCTGGGATGGAAATTGTCCCCCACTACCGTTTTGTAAGCGATTTAGTACTAATAAAAGCATTTTAGCGTTTGTTTCAGATGAGTCAAAGGAACCTATTATGACCTTATCATTTTCTGTTAACGTTTATAGGTGTACCTGAAAACCTTGCAAGTGGCCAAGATCTACGCAATGCTTGCCCCAAGGGTGCAACTGCTTTCGTTCTCGAGTCAAATGAAACTCTAACTTGCAATCCCCGTGCTAGGATGCTTCAATGCCCGGATGATTACTATTGCCATGATATCGAGCAAGCTCATGATTTTGGTGTTTGTTGTCCAATCGGAGGTAATGCTTTTTGAAACTGATATAATAACAACTACAAAGCATTAACAATTTTTCCTCCGACAAAAAAGTTGACATGAATTTGGAAAAACACTAACTGCTTTATTCAGACGAAGACTTGCTTTCACTGACGGCTGAAGAACGACATGGATCTGATGAAGTAGAACGTGAGCACGATTTTACCATGCATGACCTTGACCATGACCGTTTTCACGAGGGGGAAGATGTTGATGATGATGATGACGACGATGACAGCGACGAAGACATTGACAACGAAGCAGATCATTTTCCTCATATGGATGACCGTATTTTTGTAGAAGGGACAAATGCGCTGGCAAGGAGTGACGATTCACTGATGGATACCAAAATCGGTCAGTGTCCATATCTGTTCCCAATGACAACTGGATCTTGTGAAGCTCAGTGTTCCTCTGATGTGGATTGTGAGGGTGAGCGGAAATGCTGTGTCAATTCATGTGGAGGCACTCACTGCACTCGTCCCCTACTTTTGACAGCTTGTCAACATCAAAAGAATATTATTGAACATATTGCCAGAGAAAATGGCATTCCAGCCAAGAGATTTTTCATTCCGCAATGCGATGAGATTGGAGAGTACGTGAAAATTCAGAGTTTTGGCAAATTTCACTGGTGTGTTGACTCGGCCGGGCATGAAATACAGGGAACCCGAGTTCCCTCCGGGAAACGACCAAATTGCCAACGTCCATCTGTCTGTCCGTTGAATCGATGCTCCCTCCAGTGTGAGTTTGGAAATCAACTGGATGTAAACGGCTGTCCAGTTTGTCAATGCAAGCAAAGTCCTTGTGAGGATATTACCTGTGACAGGGGCGAAGAATGTCGAATGATGCAGCTCAACTGTATCTCTGAGCCTTGTCCGCCAGTTCCACTGTGTCTTCCAAAGTTGGAGAATCCATGTCGATTTGGAGAGCCTTTACGTTATATGGATAGCCAGGAAAGGGTTACATGCGGTCCAAGTTCCAGCACATGTCCATCATCCCACAAGTGCAACTTGAGTCCATTCGGGGAATACGCCGTGTGCTGTCCCAAACCAAGTAAATACATAAATTCTAAAATATTTCTTTATCTTAAGGTTTTGCTAACCAAAACGTTCAATTTACAAACGTTTTACAGAGGAAGTCTGTTTTGAGAAGCCTGACTTTAGCTTATGCCTAGAAGAGTCTACCGTCGCCACTGAAAGATGGTTCTTTAATTCCTCCTCCAATGAATGCCAAACGACCAAACACGGTTCTGAATGCATTCTTGGTGGTCCCGGAGCAAGACCCCGTAGCTATCAGATTGCCAATTTGTTTGACACAAAATCAGAGTGTCTTTCCATTTGCCCCGCCTTGACACATTGTGAGCGCACCCGTGAGAAAAATATGGAACTGCGAAAACGCTATCAGCATTTCAACTACATGCCTAGTTGCGACCCACAAACAGGAGAATGGAATCCCAGTCAGTGCTTTGATGAAGTGGGAATGTGCTGGTGTGTAAACAAAAAGGGAGAGCCTATCAAGGGCACCATGAGCAATGGAACACCAAAATGTCAAACAAGAAGAGGTCGTCTTCTGGGGGCTTCCTCCTCTGTTGAACCTCTCGTTTGTGACAAAGGAATCACTGTCCACAAGTGCAATGTATCTCTGTGTGAAGGTAAAGTTTGCTTGGGGAACCCACTAGCAAAATGTTACATTAATCCCTGTGGTGGCTGCCAAGAAAAGTGGATGACAGCAGATGGGGAAACTGTGAACTGCAACGAGGGTCTGACAAAGTGCCAACAGGAGATGCAGCGCGTTGTAAACTCGCAATCCCAACGCAATACTTTGATTAATATTGACGGGTCCGGAGACAACAGCGCGGAGGACATAATCATTTCTGAGTCTAAAGGACCACTTAATAATTTAGAGAACAGCTTGACCGAGATTTTTTTGAGTGGAAGTAGCAGACCGCAACTAAAGTATCACGACGAAGAGGATGAAGATGTTCATCGACCATTGACCCAGAGTAGAGCTCAAGTTACCCCGATTTTCGCCAATTTCGGAGATCACAAAATCATTGGACTCACGGCAAGCATGGTGACATACTCATCAAATGGACCTTCCCTTCTAACTACATCTCCAAGGTCAGCGTCGTCATCGTCGGAAGAAAAGGATTTGAATGTACTTTTGGGAACAACAAGAAAGCATGCCAGTAGTAGAGCAACGAGTATCGCTGACATTTTGGCAGATATGATGAGGTCTCCTCCGGAAAGTAGTACGGAATTGGCTGGTCATGATTCTGCATCCCTGACCTCTCCTGAATTTATTGATTTAATGCCAAGTAGCAGTCAAATGATGTATGGATCCCCAGAGCGATCATTACCAGCACCAATGGCATTTAGAATGGGTTATGGAGGATACCAACCAGAAATGATGCCGCTGTCCAGAGGAAAGCGAGCTGCAATAAGGAGCTCCATGGAGGAAGGCAGCTCAGCACAGGATTCTTCCGTGTCACAAGAGGAAAGTTTTAGTGTCGAGGAGACAAGCACAAATCCAGAAATTTTGGTGTCCATTATTCCCAGAAGAAGGCCAGGAGCTTGTCCACCACCTTCTCACGTTGCTATCTTGAATTTGATTAGTGGAGCCTGCAGGGATGAGTGTGATCGGGATCATGAGTGTGACTCTGGAATGAAATGTTGCATTAGTCAATGCGGTCTCAAATGTGTGGAAGTACAAATGATTGAGGAAACGCCCGTAACTGAGCCCGAGCCTTTTATGGGACTGGGACTGAGACATACTGGACCTTCTTCATCTGCCAGTGAATCTTTTCCCTCTTGTAAGTCAACCATTTAAACTAATAAATTTCAAAGTTTCAAGTCATTTGGCATATACATACTTGTTACAAAGGATTTTTAAAATTGAAATTGGTAGATATTCCAGAGGATGATTACGATGAAGATCTTGTAGAGCCACCAAAAATGGTTGTTTCCGTTCCTCAGTGTAGCGCATTGGATAACGAGTACAGTCCCGTTCAGTCCCAAGGTGAGCTGTCTTGGTGTGTTTCCACTGAGGGTACTCCACTCCACGATACACTGACTCGTGGCAAGGTACAATGCGAAAGGAATGGCACTGTGCTGTTTAGACAATCTCTTGGCCCAATTTGCCCGGATCGTTCGGTGAAACCCATGGTTTGCACAGACCAATGTCTACATGCCACCTGCAAACTTCATCCAGAAGCTGTTTGTGTGATGGACGTATGTGGTAACTGTAGGCCATCCTTTTTCCGACCATCTACGGGAGAAATGGTAGAATGTGAGGAAAAGTGCTCTCAGCCACCAGCAGATCCTGGATATTGTCGTGCATTTATGCCTCGCTACACTTACAATTCCTCCGCTGGAAAATGTGAAGAATTTATTTTTGGAGGATGCCACGGAAATGATAACAACTTTAAATCTCTGGATGAGTGTCAAAGGGAGTGCGAGCAACCTGCTCCGGTTTGTCAACTTCCGGTAAAGGTAGGTCCTTGCAGAGCAAGTAAACAGAGATGGTTCTTCAACTTGGACACTCAAGCCTGTGAGACATTCTGGTATTCCGGATGCGGAGGAAACGCAAACAACTTTGCCACCAAAGAGCAATGTGAACAACGATGCCCTGATATTGTTCTGTGTCCTTACTTGAACGATGGAGAGATGAAGTCTTGTAGCCGAACCGACGCCTGCAGAAATGTAAGCTGTATCAACTCCATGAACCCAGATGAATATGTGTGCCATGTTGATCCATGCACTTGTGAAGCAACCTTGAAAGACATTTCTGGCAAAAATATTACTTGTCCACCTCCACCACCACCCAAACCAGTTGTAGTTGTTGAGGAATCATCATCAGAAATGCCTATTGAGACCACCACTTTTATAGAATCCACTTCTGACCTACCACATGAAGCAGAAACCACGCAATCCTTGCAAGTTTTAATGGATGTTTCCACATTGAAGTCCAAATGCGTACAATTGTCTGAAATGTCTCGAGTCAAA
>JAHZMT010001263.1:0-18973 GCA_027743785.1 Sinhomidia bicolor
GTAAAATAGTTTAGTGACTAGAGTTATTTTATGGACAAGTGGTCAAAACTTTAAGTGACTATATAAGTTAGTTGTGAAAACGTAAATGTGTGAGTATCACAAAAACTATTTTACGTGTTCCTTTAAGCAAAACATTTAATACTTTAAGTGACACTTTTAAAGACAAAAGCAAGCAGTGACCAGTGAAATAGGGTTGATAATTTTGTACTGGAACTATGCTACTTGTTATTAGGCGACTTTCACTATTTTTTTGTTATCTAATTGTATCAAAAATAAAGAACAATCATGTCAGGAGACGAAAACGGCAGGGAAGAGAAAGCAAGTGCTGAGGACAGCGACAGTAACATCAGCAGTAGTGACGACAGAACAGATTCCCGTCACAGCGAAAGTTTTCTTCTTCGTCAGCTCCAACAACGACAACTACAATACCAACAACAACAGCAACATCAACTGCAACTTTCCCTTCAACCCCAACCCCAACAGCACCAACAACAGCAGCAGCCGCAAAATGAACACGTATTCGCTGTACCTGCTCCAGTAGGACCATCAGCGTCATCAATATTAAGCTCAATCATCTTAGGAGAGCGTATGCCCAGCACCGTATACCCTTATAGAAGTACCACTATCACCTCAACATTGTCAAGCAGTCCCACTTTCTCCCCGGTAAGCTTATTACTACCTCCAATTATTCCGCAGCAGTCCATCCCGACACCTCCACTATTGGCAATAGCAACGTCCTCTAATACTTTTCCAAATTCCCCTGGCGTCATTGTCCGAGCTCCAGGAATATCCAGTCAGCATCAAGAGGAACATGGGCCATTGGTAAGTATTTTTCTTTTTCTCTTGTACTTTCTTCATCTGCCTTCATGTCTACAACGCCTATATTTAAACAAATAGGCCAGGAATAAAAATAGACGAGATTATGTTCATGTTCGTATTTTTAAAATATCCTCATGAATCTCATCATCAGATTGTCAATCGGGTCAAAAAAATAGTAACATGATATATGCATAATATTCTATAGTCTGTCCTTACTTTCATTCAGTTTTCTTGAATAATTATCAGCTATCTTTGTAACTTTGCATAGTGGACGACAAGTCTGCCTACTGATTCCACAAATTATACTAATTGAAATATAGGATGTATCAGTATTTAGCGTAAAGAGGCACGTGGAAAGCAGTATTTTGTTTCCAGTAATGTGAGATGAGTGCAGAAGCAAAGGCAGATATGAGCAGCAATAAAGCATGTATTAATCAGCAGCATATTAAACACTTGGGCATGTAAACGTAACGGGACGTGGAACGATGGTAACATGTAATGCATTATTGGTAACTGCCGGACGGGGTAACTGGTTCAGTTTTTTTTTGCAATATACATAGAAGAGAAAGTACAGAAGAAATAGAACACCGTGAACCAAAATCGGAAACTGATTCTGAAACTAGAGAGCCTTTACCTTACTATCTGCTTTCCTTTCCGTCCAAAAAAGGCGTCCTTTTCTCTCTGCCTTTTAGTCTGATAAACGGGTTAGATAGATAAAAAAAATATGTAAGTGAGGAGATGCATACATTCATAACTTTTTTTCAAAAAAAAAACCAGAGCCAGCAACACAGTTTGAATAATTGTTTTCCATTTCATAATCGAGGCGAGATAATAATAGTTAGGTTGTTGCTGGAGAGTATCTTTGCTCTGCGTTATGTACTGACTGTAATTAATTTACATGGGTATGTGCAGAAAGGCATAATTTTCTAGCAAATAGTAATAGTTAGGTTGTTGCTGGAGAGTATCTTTGCTCTGCGTTATGTACTGACTGTAATTAATTTACATGGGTATGTGCAGAAAGGCATAATTTTCTAGCAATGAAATCCTTAAAACGAACAAGTAATACATTTACAGTAGATACTGCATGAGAGGTACATGGACAATGGCTGAAAAAGAAAATTAAATAAAAGAGAAGCTAGAAACGACCGTATATGCTCAAATACTCCTCCCGTGGGTTTATGAAGTTGGGCATCCTTGCGGAGGGAGATAATTTGAGTAGGGGGATTAACGAGCTTCCATGGTCAAGAGTGGGACGCTATTTGAGGAGGAAGACTATTTGAGCAAATACGGTATACTCGATACAAATGAGTAAATTAAATCAGTCCAACAAACACTCGTCATTGTCATGAGTTCTGATTCTGAAGCTTTTGATGTGCTTCCGTGGGTTCCGTTTTCTGGGAAAATATCCTTCAACTTTACATACAGACTGGTTAGTCACTGGTCAAACTTAATTGAAAGAATACCTATGTCTATGTCATACTTGTATGTACGTTGATCAAGTATTTAGTCTGATGTGATTTACGCATTAATTTGCCAGGGAAAGACACTATCATTGTTAAAGACACTAAATGTAACGTATGTAACCTACGTATGAACGTTAGTTTGTCCGCCTGTCTGTTTGTGAATCAGAAAAAAGGTAGCTCAGAAACTATAACTTCAGCTATTGTCGAAACATAACGTATAATGTGTGTAATAGCATGTTTATCACGGTTCTGGGGCAACGTGAGCCTGACGGCAATACGTAAAACCATTCGTTTCTGTAACCGTTGAATATATATGTAGATGTTATTGTGTAGGTATGTACGTTGGTTTCAGGGCATAATGCCGAAAATTTAATCTCGAAAGACCCTATGATCAAAAACCAATAACTGAAATCAGAAAGTCAGAATGCTCAAATACTGATTTCTTTATTAGCATTAGTCAGGAATGGCAGAAACAGCAGTTTTAAGTAAAAAGCCATAGTTATGGTTTCAATGGACTTGATGGACAACATATTAATATGTAAATATTCAATAGTCTTTACAGCGTTAAATGATAAAATCTGCATAAATATTTACTGCATGATTTTCAGTCATTGGGTTTCCGATCATTGGGTCTTTCCAGACTAAATATTTGGTATTTTGTTCTGAGACCTTTATAGATATATGATATATGTATGTAGATATATTAAACGTTGTTGCAGCAGGCATTCACGCCTCGCTTCTCTATATTTGCATTTCTGTTTCTTGTTCATTCTCTCGTAATTGCTAATTTCCTTGTCCACTACCGTATAAACTGTAAAAGTAGATGTATGTGGGTAGACAGTCTAGTTAATAGTGGACACTACATAATACTACTATACTATCTGCATACCAAGAACAATCATGATCTGATGCAATTTAGTGTCTGCCTAGATAATTTCATTTTACTACCTTTATGTTTCATTGGGATAGTCACACTTGTTCCTTTCTCTCCAAAAATAATAAGATTAGACAGGTAGTAAGAGAAAAAAGGTAAAGAGTTTTTGAGCGATGCCAGGTCTCTAACACTATGTTTTAAAAAGAATAAATCGTCATTTAAAACCCGAAATATTATCTTCCTGGCAGCATTATATTTCTTCATGGCTGTTTTTGTCAAGCATATTTTTTACTGCTGCAAAGCATCAGACCATTTCAACAATTCCATGGATGAAAGTAGAAAGTAGAATGAAAGTAAAATTGAACGTTTTATACAAGCGGAAGTGAAAATAGACTGCAGATCAAATAAGCAGACATACAAAATTTTGGTATGTAAATAGGTATGTATGTATATGTAGACAAATTGTTTTTTAACAAGTCTCAGTGGTTCATGTTTTTAAAAACGCCTTTAGATTTGCTGCAATTACCCTGTTTTGCTAGTAGTCCATCTCTACTATATAGTGTGCACATCTTACCATGCATATACAAGCCATATTGGTACCTACATATTACCAAGACAAAAACTTTGCTTACGTACACAAGCTCGCAGAATGAAGTTATCAATCGAAAATTATATTCGTAATGTCACATTTTCTTCCTTGTTTGCTGAGAAGCAAATTTTTTTTTGTCAATCTTCATCATCATCCTTTTATCAAAAATATTCTTTACTATACATTCAAAGAGACGGCAAGAGAGTTTCGGAGAGAAAACATGTAAAAAAAATAGTAGCACAAGAATATATGTAATTTTTTATGCTTTCATAAATACCTACGCAGTCACAATAATTGTCAGTAATTTATTCAACTTTGTCCTCAATAATTCAAAGTAGTTATTTTCTTTTGATTGTCAAACAAGCACAAACGAAATGGGACACAAGCCTACCTAATTTCATAATTTAACTCGTGTTCTTTTCAAGTCCTTTCTTGCTCTTTGTACAGTTGTTTTTCTCGTTTTAAGAAAAACGGAAGATAACAGATTGATGAATCCTAATTGGAAAGGCACAAATTGTTAAGAGTGTTCACGTTCCTCATCGATCATGTCTGGTAACAATGTCTACTACTGCCTTGCTTCAAGTGAACACTTGAAAAAACCTACAATGAATGAATAATTCTAGCAAGTCTAACAACTAAGCATACAACATTATGTTTTTCGTGTTCAACAACATCAGACGGAGATTTCCTCATTTTTTTATTTGTAAATTTCTTCAGAAAATACAAAGATTTGATTTTCTCTTCTTCTTTTTCACTTGTGCTCCTGTTTTCTGCAAAAGTTTTTTTTGATTCTCGTCGTCAATTTCCTTTCCTTTTTTCAAAAACAGCACCCCACCAAGCGTTCTTTCATATAACTCCTTCCTGTTTTGATCACCGTCAGCACCAACATCAACACATATATTTACCCAATCTCCTCTCATGCATCTGAGGTTTTTCTCCAAACTGCTTTTTAAACGGGTATTTAGCTCAAAGGTACAGACAATAGTGTAAAAATATGTCTGGCACAAAATGTTTGTGCCAGACTACTATTACGAAGTACGTTTTCTGAAGATAATAATCTAATATGTGTTATGCCAACGATGATGATGATGATGATGATGATGTAAAAGGAAGTAAAACGTTAAATAAATGGATCGCAAAATATGAAAGACAGGGAGAAAATTATCAGGAAAATAATTAGGAAATAAAAGTGACGTTGCTAGTAGTACAAGGCGTGTTTCAAGAGTACAGAGAGAAAGTAAGGTAATACAATTATTGGGCGACTCAATTTCCCCCATTTTCTCCGGTCTGATCTCTTGGATGC
This sequence comes from Sinhomidia bicolor, assembly GCA_027743785.1. NCBI lineage: Eukaryota > Metazoa > Arthropoda > Collembola > Entomobryomorpha > Entomobryidae > Sinhomidia > Sinhomidia bicolor. The sequence continues at coordinate 5,049 of JAHZMT010001263.1, forward strand.
TCGTCACAACAACAAAAAATATATCAGACAGGATGATAACTTTTCTGTCGTGATGCTGCTGCTGCTGCTACTGTAAGCACAGAGCAGAGAGGGGACTAAGCCCACACATGAATCATTTGAAAATTTCCATAGCTTTTCTTCAACAAGCTATTTTTACAGTGTAAAAAAATCCACGTGTATGAACAAGTGCTTACTAACTCTCTCTCTCTCTCTCTACTTTTTACTTTCTGCTTTCAATCGTGTCTGATTTGCTTTTTGTAAAAAAAGAAGAAGAAAGTAAATGCCAATGCTGAACTGAATGAAGCAGTATAATAGGAGTCTGAGGAGCGAAATAGACAAAATAATGAGGAACATCATACAAAAATGTTTACTTTCTTGACTGGTTACTTTTGCTCTGCTCATATTACCTCTTGCCTCTCCACACTGTGTAATGTGAACTTTTTTTTCGCAATGACATCTTATCCACTACTTATCCATCTTATTTTTTTAAATCCAGAATCCTTGTAATAATGATATCCTCTTGCACATTTTTGTTGCTTCTGTATTAAGCTTGCTAATTATGATAAACATTTTGTATTAAAAGAGCTGATGAGGTTGAGCACGGTGCAGATAATGTAGCTTCAAGGAGAACAATAGTGTGCTGCTGACTTACTATGTGTGTGTCTATCCTTCTGTCAGTTCCGTTTATCATCTATCCGTCTACATCATTGCAAAAGCAGCACAGTGGTTGTATTATTGTATGTAGGTAAGCAGAAAGTATGTATCAGTAAGGTTGAGTTTTTTTGAGTCGAGTTGGTCACTTGCTTTGCAAAATACCTACTACTTCTTTTGTTCGTTCATACTGTAAAGTTGGTTCATACCGACATACCTAGCTAGTTTTTGCTGGAGTTGGCAACTATGTACATTGATACAAATGCTAAGAATTAACAAGAGCAGCACTAATAAATAGCCTAATATTCTATTACAATGAGAGCAGTTCATAATAATGAGATTTTGTGTACTTTTCTTTACTCTCATCAGCGCAGCGTGCTGAGCCTTTGTATATATATATATCATCATATCTATATATCAGGAAGGAGGAAGAAAGGAAGAGAAATAAATTGAGTGAAAATGGAATCTGGTCATCATCATATCACATCCTGTAATCACGGCGTCAAGTCATGTCAGATAACTTTATTGAATAGAACTAGTCTGAAAGTCCTTTTTTACAAAGTAGCTTTAGAGAGAAAAAAAGAAGCTAGTATGTAGTATGTAATATTTCACATTAACCTTCCTCGCTAGCTAACTCATCTGCCCTAGTAGTCCTGTCTGTCTGTCGTCCGTTTATGTATGTGCAAACACTCCGTGTATGTAGATAGATAGTGACCAAACACACTTACAAAGATTTCATTCTAAACTGGCATCACTCTGTCGCATACCGTGTCAACGTTCATATTCAGCTGCGCTGTTTATGATCGATACGTATTATATCAGGGCTACTACCAAGATGATATGATGATGATGATGATGTGCTCAAGCATTTATGTGTTTTTCACATTTTCTTCATGAAAACTTATTCGTGGTATAAGATAAAAAGAGCCATTCAAGCGATGTATACAGGTATATTTAAGTAGGTATATGAGGTAGTTGTATATGAACTGAGGCGCACGGGAAAATAATACATATGAATAGGCATGAAAGAGAAAAGCGTGGCAAATAACCAAGAAATGTCCAGGAAGGAGGTAGTTACGCAGAGAAAGCAGTTGGATTCGCTGTCAGAAAGCCATCAGATTGGGTATCTCTCAACTTGTTTGTGCTTTTAGGCGACTTCCTTACCCGGAAATACAATAATCATAATGCTATTTACTACGAAAATTAAATTATATTTTTTTCTTACGTTGGTATTAAAAAAATGTTTTCAATGAAAGGTAAAAATAACTTTTCTAATGTCAGCTTTACCTGTTCAACTGCTTCCATAGAGTTAGTTCATTGGTAGATTTTCATTTTATTTGCCATTTTGCATGTGTAATGAGGAAACTGTTAGAACTTTCATTCAATAAAGAGATAGATAGAGAGAGACAGAGAGAGAGAGAGAGAGCACCGCTACAAAAAGCGGATAAAAAAGGATAGACCGTTGTTAGCATACACAAGTAGAATTTATTTCGTGACAAATAGTGGCAACTACCCAAGTACCAACACCACTACAACCTTCGCCCTTTCAACGTGAACGGATGAACGAAATCTCTTTGAAGGAAATGTTTTTTTTTTCTCGCTTTTTCTGCTGTTGTTGCTTTATTAGCCTAATTTAATAATATTTTTTGGTAACATGAATACTGAACCTTATCACCACCATTGGCTGCGTAGATCTCGAATGAATCATCAAAATAAGGATACACAAAAACTCACATAATAAATACACCTAACGAATTCACAAGTAAAAATACAAAATAAGCAACTCGGGTACTCAAAAGGTTTTGAAATTGTAATAATATTGATCAAAATATATAAGCTGCTACTTGATAAATTGAAATATTCCAGCGTACGGGAGTTTGGCGTCTGTTGCTGCTCTCGCAGTGATTTCTCAAAAATGAAAGTCTCTGAAAACTTTGTGTCATATTTTAACTGTATCATCGTCAATGAGTCAGCCACCAGAACCACATCAGTAAAAAAAGCTAAACTCTGATAATTAGAACTCCTGGGTTTTTCATATGTCGTAAGAGTTTGAACTTTGATGTTTGTTTGCCATCGACATGGTTGAATTGTCAATTGTCAACAGGGCTTGACATTATTTACAGTTTGTACCACACACATACAAACCATACTCACTGATTGACTGAACACTGTTATGCAGCATTTTTAGATGAACCAACCAACGTTCATAGTATTTCATTCTTCTAGACAAACAAAAGGCACGAGTGAGCTGACGACGACGACGATGACTAACTGGACATTAACAGAAAATAGCTTAAAATAAAAATAATGTTTTTCTTCTTATCTGGTTCCAATTTTGTATTTTGTTATCAGCAAGTGTGGCAGTGAAAAAATTGTTTACACAAAATCCTGCAATTTGACACGTCTTCTCTGAAAACATTTTTACTGAGTGACACAACGACACAAGGCTGGCGTAGGTTTGAATTCCAATGTTTTTATCTTTGAGTTCTCATTAGAGAGCAAAAATAATAATCATGTATACATTTCATCTTATTAAAACATTGCTAGGAAATCCTTGTAGAAAAATAGCAAAAAAGCACTCATAATTACAGTAGTTGAGGAGGGATAAGATGTTCATACAACCGTACAAGTTATTAGGTATATATATAATTTACTCAAAAAAATACACATGGTTGGACACGTCATTTTAAAAAATAATATTTTTTGTCATCATATAAGTACATACATACTGTAATATGTCGACTTATAAAAAGGCAGGGCAAAATAATTCGGGCAAAATATAACCATTACACATATTTTGTTACAATTTATTTTTTCTCTTTTCACGAGTAGAAAGCTTTTTATAGCCTTTTTATGGCTTAAGTCACTTTTTTCATTTATATAATAGCAAAATTAAAATGATACCGCATTCAGCTTTTCAACTTATGTGCCATAATTAGCTACACTACTTTTTACACTCTATTTCCTCACCAGTAACAAATGGTTTTTTTATATATTTTCTTTTTCAAAACGTACACATTTAATCTCTGTAAACTATTGCNATGGTTTTTTTAATATATTTTCTTTTTCAAACCGTACACATTTAATCTCTGTAAACTATTGCATTAATATTTTCAGCGTGAGAAAGTCTAGGCAGCACAAATTATTTCGTTACTGATCGTTTGTGATCGTCGTCATTTTCCCCTTATCTTGAAAGCTAAACTGTTCGTCTCCGACGTCATTGTCGTCACCGATGAAACATGAGTCAAACAAGTAGCAAAGGTTCAAAATTCATGCATGATAATAATTTTAACGATAATGCCTGTTGTCTGAAATAAAATACAATTCCTCTTGCTATTACTTAACTGCTTGCTTGCTTGCTTACTTACTTACCAGTCAAAAGAATTGTTCGATATATTGCAAATTGACACCACCGTGAACTTTGCTCGCATTAAAAAAATATTTTTGTGTAAGCTAGGCTGGTTCTGATAGGGAATGTATATTAGGTACCTATGTATGAAAATATGTATTACCACAGTTGTTGGAGAAATGATGATATTGTACGATGTGAATGTAATTCTATTAACGTCTTTCTTGAATATTATTTTTTTAAGCCCTTGCTTTCAACTACCCCCGCAAAAAAAGAACGTTATCAAATCGTCATTAGATAAATAGGAGGAAGTGGTTAAATATTACTTTGAAATAAATATAATCATCAAAAAAATAAATCCGATTTCTTGTTACCTTAAAAAACAACATTAATACTTCACCAGCTAATGGGTGTAAGCCTGCGGAGATTAAATTGTTTTTGGTTGATGACTACAACTACTTGGTATTCTTATTATCTTGTCGTTTGTTCAAAAAGAATTTGTAAGTTGCTTCGTCAATTTTGCAAAAAGAAAGAAAGCTTTATTACATCTTTAAGACGGAATAAACGTTTAAAGACAAAAATAATGGCGACATGACAAACATCAAAGAATGTCATTTACAGTATAGCATTATCCTTGAGTTGAGTCCCTGAAGAGGATTATTTACATACCGAATATTATTTATGTATGTGTAGTTAGTAGCAAGCGGAGTGAAAAAAAAACTTAATATTTTTAATGGTCTCCTCTTCTTCTTCACTTTTTTTTTTGATTTGCTTATTTATTACATAATGTACCTCTTCTCTGTTCAAATAGAACCGAGCATGTGTTTACGTTGTTGGTGGAGTTATCTATCAGTGTCAATAGTGATAATGGCAGTAGTCTTGCAGGGTAATTATATTAAGGCCCATTAATTGTGCATAGGGATGATCAGAATTTTTTGCTGGGAGTAATAATAACTCGGCGCAATATTCTCCTGAGCAAAGCACAAAATCATAAAATAAAAACCTTGTCAGTGTCACTCAAAGTGTCTACTCACGCAGCAGTTATGTATGTCTTAAAAAATATATATACCTACATATAGGTAGGTATATGTATAGTTAGACATACATATAGTTATAGTTAGTTAGTTTATCTGTTTTCAGGTAATACGCAATAACATTTGAAAAGCAAGTGGGTGTAAGGATCCTGTTGTCTCTTTCGTTTCTCGTCTAAAATTCCAGCCACAATCAACCAAAACTGTTTCTTTTTTTACATTCCTTTTGGAAATTTTTTTTTCAGTCACCGTCGTCAGTATATCCACTTCCAGCTACAAGTTAATTGAGAAAAGTACAATTTTATGGAAAAAAAATCTATGAGCACAATATTTTTTTTAAAAAAAGGTTTAATTTTTTTCACAAAAAAATAAGATGGCGTAATAGGTAATCATCTTTATCATCATGGCAATAAACCTTGATGAGGATAAGTAGTTTAGGAAAAGACTAATGCTAATGATGTTTATAGTAGAATGCTTTTCTGCTTCCTTTTCCCTTCTTTCCCTTCTTTCCCTCGACTATTGCCACTCACTACTCACTACTATTATTATTATTATTATACTATACTCAACGGTTTGGAATCAAGTTGAATCGAAATCATACGCACAGCATCAGCATCCAACAAGCAACAGGAGTGAATTCAATATAATAGTTGTAATTTTATAGACTGTTGTAATCGGATCTAGATGGGGAAAGAAGATCCAGAGGAAAAAGTGTCGGGTTTCTGCACAAAACAACAACAACAACAACAGCAACAAAGACACGAAATGTACAATATATGCTTATATATAGAAGGTGGATGCCAGCTGCGATAGTAATAATGATAGGTATATTTTAGGCATTATGCTGATGATTAGGCTCAAACCAAAGCAACAAGGAAAAAGAAATCTTCATACTCATCCGAAGAAGACGCAGAGGAAGAAGAAGAAGAAAAATACAAGTTCACTGACATAACGCAAAAAAGAGATCTTTTGATAATGATGGTTACGTAGGTTTCAGTAGCCAGGTAACTTGGCAATACCTTCACAAAGTGCGTAGAAAGTGGCTGGACTACTTTATTAAACTCCCTCAGTAGCTACAATTTGTTCAGATAGGTATATAATATATATATATATATATATGTATATGTATATATATATATGTGTGCTTAATTAGAAAATCTTTGCTATTTCAGCAATGTGCATTTTTGTTTACACTTTTGATTGTGAAGGATTTTTTTTCTTAGGGAAGACGCAGAATTTACTCAATTAACAAGGCGATACATTATATTAGCGAATTAAAACCTGTAAAAGGATAGCGTATGGCTATATTTAATAGAAAAGTTATATATATATACCTATACACACAGAATATTATGTCGTCTAGAGTGTTTGTTGGTATTTTAAGTATGTACATACTTTTGTACAGTGCTATCATCATGTTCAGGTACAAAAATACTTGTAGGCATTCATTTGATGATTTTCTCATGGCATCTCATGGAAGAGTATATTATGGCTAACTCTGGGGTACTATGATCCATTCTCCCTGTGAGAACTTTTATTACCTGTTTGAATAGGCACATGTATGGCAGCGTCTCACTGCTTTCTATTTCCATATATTATAAACTTTTAGCTGTGCAATGTGGATTGCCGATGATGATGAAGAAGAAGATGAAGATGATGATGCTGTAATCGGATCCCTTTGACTTGGTCTTTGTATGTAATTCCTCTGGCTTGTTTCTTGAGTTTGTCTTCTTCTGACTTTCTTTCTCTCTGGTTGTGTTTATCCTAAGTGGCTTCCGTTCATTGGGGTGCGTATCTACCTACCACCATTGCATTGTCAATGCTTTTCTCATGTTACCAGTGCGTGTATCGTATTATCTGTGGCGTGTGCTTGCTTGCTTTCATGATGAGTTGCTACTCTGTTGTCACTACTCTACTGCTTTCATTTATGTACTTGATGTTGCTGACATGACGCTTCTGCTGCTGCTACTTGCAAAGAAAAACGTTCAGTTTGATGGTTACGTTTCTGAGCAACTTTGAGTGCGTAGCCCACAGCCAGTCTTTTCCTGGACGGTCGATTGATGATGATCACTATGATCAGCGACCTTCAACAAATGGACACTTGTATTTTTATTTTGTCTTTCTCCCTTCTCAGCCTTATTACTTTTCTTGTGTAAAGCCTCTGATCTTTGCTCTGTGAGAAATTATGTGCATGTACCTATGTCATGAAAAAAACCAAAGCTATATGGGGCACTGTGAGAATGACTCAAAAGTTTTTTTAACAGATATTTACTCTGTTTATTGCAGCTGAAATTTTGCAAAGATTGGCTACATAGCCTACCTTCATTTTCACCTATCTATATTCAATATTAATTTTAATATGCCTTAAAAAACAACCATTTAGTATTGTGTCTTTTTCATAAAGATTGGCATGCATGTAAGTAAATATGTATACAGGAACTTGGTGATCGGTATGTTGAATGACAATCTGTTGACCATTATTGGGCCATGTTGAGCATGGTAATTTAAGCCGTAAGTTGAAAGTGGTCCTCGTACATTGGCAATCATGGCTTTCGAATTCAATAAAATGTTAATAGTACAAATTTGTGCTGGTTGGCGACTGACTGAGTGAGTCACGTCATTGGTTAGGCTATAATGCTTTCTGGTCATAAATATTTTTTATTACATTTAACACTCATGGTTTTAATTTTTCCCGTGACAAGAATATAGTCGGTGTACTTTGACGTTTTACTCAACCAATTCCCCACCTATTTTCAACCCCCGTGAATATATTCTTACAGCAGCATAAGCAAAAGACATGTATATAATTATTTACTTCAACAAGTCAAAAATATTTGTGTGGGGTTAGCTCCACCTCTTTCCCTCTTATTTCTTCTCCTTATTTAATAGTTACTACTAAGTTTACATTTTATGATGTCGATTCCTGAAAAAAAGCGCAATTAAAATGAACACCTGAATGCTCACTGCGCACGTAGGCTCCTTTCTATCATTTCTTTTCCTAACACTGTGCTGTCATTGCTCCAATTATTTAAAAAAAGATTTTAATTACTTTTCCTCGTCACTGATTGGCTGTATGGTGTAAAAATTATGGTGGTACGAGGTCGATAAAATGACAATTCCAACTAGTCGACTATAAAAAAAGACTACAGTTCATTTACCGGAATAATTAATTTTGAAAGAATGCGTTCCAAGAAAAACTGATGCTAGAAGTTCGATTGGGGAGAGCAGCCAATCACGAAACGCCAGCAAGAAATATTTTCTCCTACAGAAGTCGTGAAGGTGAAAAGGTCATTTCTATCATTGAGTCTTATGACAAGGCGTATAAAGCTTGAGTAAACTATTGCTTATTATATTCGATAGGCCCGTTTTTAAAACTCCTGTACAACGCTGCCTCTAGTTGTTGTTTACAATCAAACCCATTAAAAAATTTAGTCTGTATGTTGTGTCATACAATCTGTAGTTAGACGCATGTTATGTAACAATTTGAATAAATTACGGATAAAATTAGTCCAACCGTTTAAAATATTAAATTTTAGAGTGAAAGCCAGCCTTGTGAAGAAGTTGAAGAAGTACACAGCGAAGAACAAACACAGGCTTTGGACCTACGAACGGGTGACACTCAGGAGCGCCCTACCAGTCCCAGTTTGCCTCTTTTACTTTTTCCGCCAGGCTCGCCGGCACCCGCTCCTCGTCAGACAGCTATCCGTAATAGAAAATAAACTTAAATTGTACCAAGTTATGTTAGTAAGACAAGTCAGTGGTATTTACGAGCTTATTTTTGAATCGCATGTACTTAGAGTTTCGAATTCAGTTCTGCCGGTGGTGCAATGAGATACTTCACCAGAGAGAGGCTGATCCAAATTTCTGTCGGGATACCTGTTTCGAGTACTACCGAAGACAGAGTTACAAAAAACGATTTTGTTGTACGCGTTGTGGAGTGAGACTGGACTGGGGTGGAAACCAGGGGGAAACCTCTCAACGGCAGGAGTCGCCCCCAGGCTCGAGCGAACTGCCTGAACGGAACTGCCAAACATGTGAAGAAAATCTTTCCAATGCAGATGTTAGTACCAAATCTAAATATTTATTAGCTTTATTTTTACTATCAGCTTAATCGTAACTTTGTTTGTGTTGTCAAAAATAAGCCACTTACAACGCAGACAGAAAACAACAACCCAACAACAATGGAAGAACATCCAAGCGCCTCCGTAAATACAGAAGATGTCCCTTGTGAAGCTCCCCAGCCCCCACGCCAGGAGCATCAAGAGACCCAGCAGCATCAAGAGACCCAGCAGCGAGTTCATAACCCGCCATACGGAGAAAACGCCCCACTACATCCTCGTCCTTCTCCTCCAACAACACAAGCAACTCTGCCAACCACTGAAATAAATCACATACATACATACACGCCAACAGAACCCTCATCGTTTAACAATATACATAGACGAATATTGGACATGAATCCTTTGCCCCTGACACCAACATCCTCAAGAATCAAACATGGTGGTCTCGTTAGCTCCGCGGCATCTCCTACTCAGCAGCAAAATTCGCCTACGAGTAGTATGCCGGCATCTCTCCCTTTGACATTTCATCAGACTACTAGTCCATCTTCATCTAGAGTACTAATGTCCTCAAGTGATCATGATAACAATAATAATAATCAGAGAGACCCCGACACTGCTGCTGGATCATCAGCATCTCCCTCACAAAATGAAGGTCAGAGCAATAGCAATGAACAAGGTTGCTCAACTAGGAATGCTGATGAAAGCAACAATCACTCATTAGCCACTTCCCCTGTTGCTGGACCATCTTCTGCTATGAATCCACCACCACCTGAATCAGTCAACCAACATTCACAAGCACAGCAACCACCACCTACTGTGGAGAAACAAGTAAGAATGTATAAGTTATCCTCAGACGGGTCAATTGTACTGGTACCAGAGAACAACAATGACGTTCCTCCTCCATCAAAGCCACCAAAACCAGACTCAACAGTGGTTGCAGCTGCTAACGCCCTAATAGCATTGGTTCACCCGAGATACGGTCAAAATCCTACAGAGACTGTGAACGGAGCTGTACCACCAGCACTGCCACTGCCACCGGCACCGCCAACACCAATACCACATCATCCAACACTTCCTCCTCGATCATTGTCCGAGTTTCCTCATACGTCAGCTTTTGCACTGGTGGTGAAAAGTCCAAAGCCTTCTGCCACGACTACGTTGAACACTCCACCGAACGCTTCAGCTCCACCAATAGGTCAGCCAGGACTACCATTACTACAGCCACGGGGTGCAGGTGAGGAATCGAATCAGGCTTATTCAGCGGGTGCTCAGAGACATCAACAACAACCGCAACAGGAGCAGCAAGGGAGAGGTCCAGGTTTACTGGAGGAATTCTACCAGCATAGCACGCGAATACAACGATCCAGCAATACCCCGCGTCCAAATCAATTTCACCAGCCACAATCCACACCCCGCTTACCGGAAAATTATCCGTATCCGCAGCAGCCACAGCAACAACAGCTGCAGCAGAACAATCCCTTTGATACGATGTACGGCACTCCACTCCATATTGACATTCCCAGCAATTCAAACCACGATTCCGCATATAAAAGGGCTCGAGTGGATTGTGCCAGCGGAGGCAACGAGCAGCAAAGGACTAGTTACAACCAAAATCAGTCTTCACGCTCAATGTCGTCTCAACATTATTTTCAAAATCCCCTACATCATGAACTATATCCAACGTCAACATCATCATTCGAACAACAACAGGAAAGGAGACACCAGGAACTACAACAACAACGGCAGCAACAACAACAGCAGCAGTATCACACAGACTTTGAACACCAACGACAGCAGCCGTACTCATCATGGTCCTCAACAGGTCATCAACAGCAACATCAACAGCATTCCGCTGCTTATCATAACAATTTTGGAATGACCACTGGACAGTGGCCAGCTTGGGCTAATAATAATAACCAGCATGGTCTCAGTAATATGGGTAATTCTAGCGGTTCATTCCCTCATGTTGGAGGAAATGGAACTAGCGATTTGGCACATCAGCATGGTACCATGATGTCCATGGTTCATAATGAGAGTATTTTTAACTACAACACCACTCGAGCTAGCTTTGTTCCTCCATCTGTTACTACTGGTTACAATGCTTCTCCTGGCAGATCAAGACGGCGTTCTCGGGATACTACCCGACCGGCTTATCATCCTTACTCTAGACATGCCAATACTCTGGCTTCTCATTCACCACCTTCTCATCATCAGCAGCCGTATCATCATCGCATTCCACCGTCTGCTACCGTTACAAGTGATCAACAAAGCCAAGAGCAAGAATCCAATGACGCGCTCTCTCAACCAGGAAATTCAACCGCTTTGCTTGGGGGACCACTGCTAACTACTATTGATAGAGGACGAAGAAATGGGGAAAGTCAACCCTCAACCGCACATAGTAGCATTAGTACGGGATTACTACGGGAAGGGATTATTACGGCCGTCCCTTCTCATCCTCCTCCTATCTATGCCGTGCCTCGTCCTAGTGTGTACCTAGTGCCATCATCATCTTCATCACTATTATTAAGTGAAGGATCCCAGGTTACTAACTTGACATCTAGAAGCGTTACTTGGGAACGGCAGAGTGATGCTGAAACAATGTCACTACCAAGTATACGTGGACGGGGACGGGGACGCGGACGGGGTCGTCGTAGGGGTGGACGCCCTCCAAAATGCACATATGGGAGTAGGGATGAAAACGAAAATAATGGAAACCCCAAGGCGAAAAAAACTAAAGATAATGGTAGAAAAACGGGGAGAGTTGGTAGGCCTAGGGGAAGTGGGAGAAGGGGTCGAGCAGCACAGGCTCAATTGTCAAGAGCAGACTCAGACTCCAATGGAGTTTCAGGTTTTTTGAGAGGTTCTTTTCAACAGAGTGGCTCATCATCTGCCCAACAGAATGAAGAAACATCGAGAAGCAATGGAGGTGGAGAACGAGGAGGAGAAGGAGTAGAAGGAGGAAGAGAAAGAGGAGGAGCAGGTGGTGGAGCAGAGGGAAATTCCACCTACAATACATCAGATGGAACTGAACAGGCTAGATTACGAGGTAATAATTTGCCAATTGCTTTAACAATTTCACATAGTGCTCTAACAAGTGGAGGAGATATTATTCCACATACGATGCGTCCACCTCCACCACTATTTCTATCACCTCATTACCAAGGAACTCATTCTGCCGCGTTACCAGGAACGTCCCGCGATGTGCATTTGATGTCACCTCCACCTTACAATACTTTGCCAAGCAGACGCCCCTATAAGAAAAGACGTGAGTTTACAAGTACTCTTCGAAATTCACAATAAATACCCATTTGCTGTCCCTGTTTTCTTACCCTTTCCAATTGTTGTTCCGGTAGCAGAACGCGACTACAATGCACTTGTGAAGGATGCCATAGATCGGGATCACGCAAATCCAAGGCAACCGCAACAAGGAGAAGAGAAATATCGTGACTACCAGGCGGAAATTGATCACGCAGTTAGACTTAGTCTACTACTTACCCGGCATATCGTAGCCCACAACTGCACAAAAATCAGATCCTCGGCTTGAACAAAACAGACAGGAGACACAAAATTCATCCAATAACTTGCAAGTTGAACAGCAGCAAAACTTGAATGCATCTAGATTGAGGTCATCCACACCTGCTCCATCTTTTGCTAACAGTCCTCCTGAACAGACAGCAGCAATTCTTCAGCCTCCACTTGTTCTTCCTCCCCCCATCTCCTTCGCTCCTCTCACCCAAAACACTTCACCACCTCAACTTGCTGGCCCCAGTCACGGAACACATGATGCAGGTCTTAATCGTCCTTACTTAAATTCTCCAGAGAATGTTCCAGGGCAAACTCCTCACTTCCGTGTAGTGGAAGAAAACATGAAAGTTGAAATGCAGTCACCTTACTTCGAATACTACTTACCACAGCCGCCACCTCTTGAGGTTGCGAATGAGGTAGAAATTTATTCGGAGCAAGAAGAGGAACAAACCATCACTGTCGCTGTAAAAGGGGAGCAAATAGAAGTAGATTATGAGGATGACGATGAGGGGGCTCTAATTATTGCCGAGGATGACCCAATGGATGGTCAAGACAAAAACAACACTGATGACACTGCTGAACAGCACACATCAGATCCTGACACAATGTAAGTATTCAAACTTTTAAGCTTTTCCTTTGCAAAGCTGTTCAAAAGTTTTCCAAGAATCTCAAAAGTTAAAACCCGGGTGGGTTTCAACATCGTACTACTAGACACAAGAGTTGGTGTATTTTGAACATTTTAGAATGGAAGTTGGTGAATATATTGACAAGGTTGACATGAGACATTTAATACAATTGTACAAGTTTCTAGTACTATGTAACAGAAATTTTAACGAGACAATTATCACGAATAGTTGTTACAATATTTGAAAATATTAATGTACTGGTATTATTACCATTACCACATAGATTAAAGAATATTTAATGCTACCTAATACGTAATAATAATAATAACTAATAGTCAGGCATGGGCAAAATACAAGGTTGAGAAATACAAATACAAAATACAAATACTCCAGCACCTACGAAAATACAATGTATTTATAATATATTTGTGCTCATAAAGCTTAAATACAAGTATTTATAAATACATTTGAGATAAACAATTTTAAATACAATGTATTTATAAATACATTTTTGGCAGAAAACTTAAATACAATGTATTTATAAATACATATTTTATCAGAAGCTTAAATACAATGTATGTATGTATGTATGTATGTAAATTGGGAAGGAATACGGTATATAGATATCGTACCCAGCAGATTAAGCTCCTCAAGTTAAATACAATGTATTTATAAATACATT
>JAHZMT010001264.1:0-18068 GCA_027743785.1 Sinhomidia bicolor
ATTTCGATTGCCAAGTAAAGCTATAAGCTGACATATCACACACAGCTGTCAAGTTGAGGAGAAGTACGGATGTAATCAGCCTCTGCTTCTCTTCTACCAATGCAAAGTACCATTTTTTTAGATAAGCGCATTAGTGCTCGAGGGTGCAGTTCACTTTGCTCTTTGTGCACTTTCTTTCATTTGAAGTTCAAGAATCACTTTGAAGTGTCACAACTCGTCTGAAGCGCCTGACTTTTATGGAAATTCAATGTAAATGGCAGGAAATGATACGATAGAAGTAGATTTATAGTGTGCAACAGCAGCGTAATGAAGCAGAGCAGAATGAATCCATTTTTATGTACAATCTTTTCATATACATTGCTTGTCTATTCACCAGTTCGGGATCGGGTAAGGACGAAAATGGAGCGCAATATTCTGACGGAAGTTCAGCATCCTTTTATCGTCAGGCTTCATTACGCCTTTCAGACCGAAGGCAAACTTTACCTGATTTTGGACTTTCTCCGGGGCGGTGACCTATTCACCAGACTAGCAAAAGAGGTAATAATGCTAATTATGCTTGTACTCAAACCATGATTTATAAATTATAGTTATATAAGATTTATAATATTTATAGCATAACTATATTAATATTATTATTAATGAACTATGAATGATTTAATAGATAATGTTCACTGAAGAAGACGTCAAGTTCTACTTGGCGGAACTAGCTCTTGCCTTGGATCATCTTCATAGCCTTGGCATTATATACAGAGACTTAAAACCTGAAAAGTAAGAAGCATCTATGAAGCACTTCAAAGTCTGATTATGTTTGATGGTTTGCTAATTTTCAATTTAACTTTTGTTCAGCATTCTTCTGGATTCCGAGGGCCATATATCCTTAACAGATTTTGGCTTAAGCAAGCAACCTCTGGACGACGAGAAGGCGTACTCCTTTTGCGGCACAGTTGAGTAACATTATATACAGAGACTTAAAACCTGAAAAGTAAGAAGCATCTATCGGTATAAAGCACGTTAAAGTCTGATTATTTTTGCATGTTTGCTAATTTTCAAATTAACTTTTGTTCAGCATTCTTCTGGATTCTGAGGGCCACATATCCTTAACAGATTTTGGCTTAAGCAAGCAACCTCTAGACGACGAGAAGGCGTACTCCTTTTGCGGCACAGTTGAGTACATGGCGCCTGAAGTTGTTAACAGAAAAGGACATTCCTACGTTGCTGATTGGTGGTCTTTTGGAGTACTAATGGTAATATAATACTAAGATGTCTATTTTAAAAGTCAATTAAATTAGATTTTAGAATCGCAAATTATTACATTTCTAGTATGAGATGCTCACTGGTTCACTGCCATTCCAAGGACCCAATAGAAAGGAAACGATGGTTCAAATACTTAAGGCTAAATTAGGAATGCCTCAATTTTTGTCCTCTGAAGCTCAGTCACTTTTACGAGCCTTGTTCAAGCGTAATCCTGCCAACAGACTTGGCGCTGGTGAGTCATCAACTTTACGAAATACAAACTTTTCAAAGATTTCATTTGACAAAAACTAACTTGTAACTTGACTGCAGTCTTTGAAACGTTAACTTTTCATTTCCAGGTGGCGTAGAAGAAATTAAGCAACACAGTTTCTTTCAAACAATTGACTGGCCTAACCTATGGAAGAAGCAAGTCATTCCCCCTTTCAAACCTGCAGTGTCATCGCGAGCCGATGATGCCTTTTACTTTGATTCCGAATTTACTTCAAGAACGCCCAAAGGTACGTCTTCCGGTACGTACGCAGAGGCCAACAGAGAAAGACAATTGAGCCGTCAATTAAAAAATACTAATAAATTTTTACTCAAAAAACGCAGACAGTTAAAACTGAACTTGAAACTGTCAGTTTCTTTTCTCCTAAAATTTTGTTGATTTTTAATTCTATTACTTTCATTTCAAAAAGCATTATTAATTTCTATAAAATGGTTGATACTCGATGCTCGTAAAAGCATACGAAGAATTGAATGATTTTTTTTATCTTGTTGTTCTCTCTTTCTCTCTACATATATCTTTCTCTTTATGGCTTTTGTGAAACGGTAACGTAACGGTGATGATGATGATCTTGAGAATGTTTGATGATTTTCTATACAGAAGAGAGTGGTGGACGGTTAACTTGCGAGGGTATACTCAATAATGACAATTTTTGTTTGTTTTAACTAGTAGCTTTAATTAATATAATCACAATAATCAGAGTGTAAATTGTATGTAACAATGCATCACAAACATTAAATTAGTAATGACCTGTTTGTCGGGCGCGGACACTCGGAAATAATTTTTTGCTTTCTTTACAATTACACACTTAAAGATTGTAGTGAGTTTGAAGTAAGAAATAATACTTGCCAGTCTATAAATAGTTTTGAAAATTTTGTAGAGATGATAAAATAGTTGTGGATTTTTTGATAACGTCACTTTGCATGATTCGACGAAACTTGAGAAATTTTAGTAGTAGTAGAATGCATTTTTTTTGGGGTTGGAAATTGGAAATGCAACTAACGTGCGCATGCAAAGCAAAAAAATCAACTTGATGTATTGATAAAGTATGTATTTTGACACTAATTGACCACCCTCTCCTGTCCAATTTAATGGCTTAAAAAAACTAAACAAGATTGCTGCACTCACGAATGTGTTCCAAATTGATAGCATAGATTATTTTCTTTGATTTCAAATTTTGTGCAGGCAGAGCAGAAATGAAATAATTATGTCACTTTAATTTCTTTAGATTCTCCTGGAATCCCTCCGAGCGCAAACGCCCATGAGCTCTTCCGAGGTTTCAGTTTCATTGCTTCCTGCCTACTGGATGACAATATGAATGCCACAACTTCACACAGCACCTCCGGTGGAACCGCACACAATATTATGACCAGTGGTACTGGCGGCGGTGGAGGAGAAAGCGGTATTGTAAATGTTGCATCTTCTAATTCAACTGTACCTGATAATAAGCGTAATCCAGATATATTCCGTTCCGTGAGTTTAAAAAAAGGTGATTATTTCGTTGAGTTCCTTTTGTGGACATTGTTTGTTTAATAACTCAATGGAATTTTGCTGCAACTTCGAATAGGTCATTCGTACAACCAGTATATTAGATGACTATGACATTAAAGAAGAAATTGCAAAAGGAGCGTATGCTTCTTGTCACAGGTGTGTTCACAAAATTTCCAAGGTGGAGCATGCAGTAAAGGTAAAATTTTAAAGTAATTTTTACACGTTTTTATACATCTTAATAAAATGAAAATAATTTATGCAAATATTTCCATTTTTACCAGGTAATTGCTAAAGGTCGCAGAGAATGGCATGACGAGGTTGACATTCTTCGGCGTCACAGTCAACACTCCCATATTGTCACCTTGTATAGCGTAAGTTTATGTGCAAAAATAATATTTTATATGCATTTGATGTACTGTCGTATTTTGAAACTGAGTCTTTAATCTGTTTCCGAAGGTGTACGAGGATGCTCGCAATGTATATCTGGTCACTGAACTGCTAAAAGGCGGTGAACTTTTAGATAAGCTTCTGGCCCTTAAAAGATTTAGCGAAAAAGAAGCCGCAGATGTGATGGCTGTACTCGCTGAAACTGTTGTGTACCTTCACAGAAATGGGGTGCGATTGATTCCTATATACCGTCACAAAATGGCATCTGTATAATAACTTTCCAATAAAGTTTTTTCCTTTACTTGCTCCAAGTTGTTCTATAAAATTAAATTCAAATAATTAAAACGTGCTGTACTTAATCCCGTATCATTCTATTTCATTATTGCTAACAACAGGCAGACGCCATTTGCAACTGGTTCGAATGACACTCCTGCAACTATCCTTGCGCGAATAGGCACTGGTAAAGTAGACGTAAAATCTGGTAATTGGTCGTACATATCCGAGAATGCCAAGTCTCTTGTGTCAAAAATGCTGGATTTGGACCCCAGAAAAAGACCAACTGCACTGCAAGTAGTTAGCCATTCATGGATTCAAAATCGGGGGGCTCTTCCAACCCATTCAATTCCCATCAACTGTCCACCTACGCTTAAGGTACGTTGACGCAACTTATTCTTCACAACAAAATGTCCAAGAGACCAATTAAACGCCCACTTCTGTTCTGGTTTAGCGACAAGATCGTTTAGAAACTTTTTTTAGCCCACTTATTGTACCAATCAACTTCATTCAATTTTGCTCTATGAAGGGCTTTTATTTCTCATGACTTGTTCATCACAACTCCATGTACAAAACTGAAGAATGATAGGAGTGCTGTTCATAAATAAATACCTGCTTACTTACATTGCTGTTTTTGCCTATTTTTAGATTGTAGCAAAAAATGTCCGAGACTTTTTTCCTCAAGGCTTTGCTTTCTTTAATTTCATATGCTGGTCATGCGTCCATTTTTTGTTCTAGCAAAAAGAGAGCGCTTTTACCCTATTCTCAAACTATTTTTAGTCTTTTCACCTGAAGTATGGAACTGGATAAGAGAAAAAAGAATTATTTGTCTAAATTGAGTGCGGTCTCATGTCCGTGCCCGTTGGGCAAGTTGTCATCAATTTATTTTGATATAATAAAGGCGTAGTAGTATGCGATAGCTCTGGCCAAGCATGAACTTGCGATTTCAATCTTTTAAAAAAACTGGAAAACGAAACGAGTCGCTCTTATTAGTTTTTAATTCTAGCTTTCAATGAATGACGTAAATGTCTTGTATATGTTGTTTGTGACAATATCTTGATTGACCTGCGTTGTGTCTTTTTGTGATTGCAGCTTTCCATTAAAGCAACGTATACGGCGATAGCACAGTCACCAAGAGCTCCACCTTTGGGTCCCGTAGTCCAGTCAGAATTGGCGAGAAGGCGTCAACGTTCAAGGCCCCACTCTAGTACTGAAATGTAACGTAACTTTATAATATCATAATTTTTACTTTACATCAGAATGCATAGTTCGTACGAACGATATTTGTATGTAACAACTGCATTCGCATACGCGTTTTGTGACCCCAAAATCGAAAAACATGTCATGCTAAAAAAAATGCGTGGTTTACGAATTTACGAGATCATCATAAACACAAATTACAGTTAAAAATAAAAATATTTTTACGAATAGTCATTATTCAAAGATTTTTAAAAAGTCAGCATAGTACGAAAAATAGTAAGAAATTTAATTGTGCAAAAAAATCGGCAAATTGACTAATTTTAAAATACGTCGTAAGGTGACTTTGTAACGTAGTTAATGTTAAGGTACATATGAGGGTTTAAAGGTTTAAAAATGCGAAAATAATCATTATTTTACCCGGTTTGTGGATGTGTTTAACGGTATTACAGTAATATAAATTGTGATTTTTAAATGTTTATTATTAGTAGTAATATATCATCTGTTAAAGATTACAAAAGATTTTTAAAAACTGTTCAATGTATCTCCTTACAACAAGCGTGAGGTTGATCTTGTAATACCAACACATGTTATTATAATAATAATAATTATCCAGTCATTCATTACAAGTTTCAACATATGAAATCTAATTTTAAACTCTAATAATTTTAAAAACGTAAAAAAATCGTAAAGAAAAAATTAATAATATCCACATTAACGTTAACCTTATTATCGTTGTATATAAAAGATTTCTTCTTTCCTAACTTTCTCCTTCAAGCGTTTCATCGTCTCATGCTCGTGTTTCTTCGTTTCTCGTTCACAAGAAAATTAAAAAAACGTTATATCTATAGTTGTAATATAATTAAAAGTAAACTCTGGATACTTATGCATAATGTTTTCTAAATCATTAATGTTTTCTAAATCATTAATGTTTTCCATTAAAGCCACTTTGGTAGATTTTTAGAAAATTAGGATAAACCGGAAACAAATACCTACATTGCATTTATTGTGTATTATTATTATAATTATTAACTCAAGATAATATTTTTGTTGGATAAAAGATTATCATAATTAAGCTCTTATACTGTCTAAAAACAAGTTGAAAATGCCAATTCCAATATTCTTTAATAGTTTCGAGTATTTAAAAAATGCCATATAAAAATTATTAGGATTATTATTATTATTATGCTAGTACTAGTAATATAAAATGTTGGTAAAGTGTGTAGTAGATTATAATAATGAGAATTGAACAATAATCAGTATAATATGTATGTATATACGTCAACAGTAATAAATTAAGATGGTCAATTTTAGAATAAAACTTTTGTCATGATTAGCCTCAGCACACTGGCGATGAAGCTAAATAAATGACTTCACAACAGCAAAAATTATATATCTAATCATTGAATAAAAAAGCCTCAATAAAAAAGCTGAAAATGGTACATATGTAACTTATTTTTCTTGAATTCCATTCAAAAGTTCAGAAAAGCCGGGTCTACCCAACAATTTAAGCTGCATAATAAAAAAATGTTCAATTTTTCCACAGAAATTTTTGCTCCAGATGGAACCATTCTCACGGATATTGCATATTTGTTTAAGCAGTTTGGTCAGTTGAGCCGTTTGACAATAAAAAGGAATTTTCTGCTAACGGGTTTCCGTTTTATTTCCACGAAGTTTAGCAAAAAGACAAACGACCGGAAGATGGGATACTAATGTGAATTGAGTGAGAAAATGGGCAAGATATGGCTGTACCTAAAATTTCACGGATGGATCATGTTATCATTTTTATAGTTATAATATCAAATTCTACTATCCAGCAAATAAGGATATGGGCACCTGGCTTGGACTTCATGACTGTAAATATTATGACGGTTCTCAGAGCTTTTTATCTCACCAACCGCATCAGCAGCATTTTAAACTGAACGAAGAAAGGTGTGGTATGCTGTATTTGATTTCTTGGAAAGAAGAGCACTCAGCAGCAGCCTAAAACAGAAGAGGAAAAAAGTGAACGAGGAAGTGGCCCCTGGCCAATTGAATCTCTTTACTTGCTCCATATTATGTATTAAGTGAAGGTACCATTTGACTACTGCTACTAGAAATGTACGGTACATGTTCATAAAAATACTCGCGAAAAAAGACCACAGCGGCAGACAGGTAAAGAGGATACAATGACGCGAGACAAGGAATTAGTAGGAGTGAGAAGGAAGAAGGTTATTGTTGTGTGGAGTATCAATTTCATTTCTCTCCTTTGTCCTTTTCTCAGTCAGTCTCTTCTTCCAAGAAACAAACACGCTTATTACACACCTATGAACAAGCCAAGTGATCGCCAATAAAATTTATTATGCTGCTGCACACTCAACCGCACACACACACGCTATCTACATGACTTCTATATGCATTTGCTTTCGTTTTCATATGAAAATTTCAAAACTTGGCGTATGCACATACAAAATATACATGTTTGTTTATGAATAAAAAGAGAATTTACGCAAGCATGAAAAGTGGATTTTCTTGGTAAAGGTAAAAATGCCAGAGTGTCAAGAGGAATGTAAGAAGGAGAAATAACAACAATGCATACCTATCTATAAATACACACCTTTTGTTCATTCAAAGAGATTGCACTATTTGCAGGCGTAGAATTCAAAGTAAAAGGTGGTATGATGGAATTGTAATTCCATTGCACTAGTCTTGATACTTGATCCTCATGTGCGTATGAAAGTGTTTTAACAAGGGAAAAGAGTGCACGTCGTAGGCAAGTAGGAGTTTTCATCCCAAGAAGCATACAATGGATTATTATTATTATTAGGTGGCGAAATGTTGGGGCAGGATGCACAGCTTTGCTTATACGCTGAACAAGCGATGGAACTTGTAGTTCATGCTTGTTCTCGTGTAGCAGCAGCAAGTACGTGTGGGATTTGGTGAATAATTCTGGTAACAAGATGGAGTCTGATCTTGATGATATTCTAATCTTGAAACAGTGGAATTTTTTTTGTCGTTATATCTCAAAATTGCTACAATATTTGCCAAATACTACCGAGAAATTTTCACCCACGTTAAAAAGAACAGTTTACCCCAGCTGGCTGGTTACACCTATCCCGGAAATAAATAGACTGTGTTTGCGTTTCAGCTTCAATTTCTGTGAAACCCCTTTTCACTTTGCCGATTATGTGGGCTTTTGTATAAAAGCAAATAAAGTAACTTTTGCTAGTCTTCCCTCACATCAAATCTGTACATGCCTACCTACAAACATTGGTAAAAGTGTAAATAGGTACCTGTGTATTGCGCTGCTGTGTTTTACTGTGTACAGTGTTTATATTATTACCTATATACAATTCGCATTACTCTGACTTCAGATTGTGAAACCAAAGGAATACCAAATAGGATTTTCAATCACAGCCATGGGATGAAATCGAAGGGAATTGCTTCTGGTTTTCGTCTCTCTCGGCTCGTCATAAAAAAAGTCCACCATAACATCAGAGCCCACCTACACATCCGCATCAGTACAAGTATCATCATCTCCTTTGTTTTCTCCAAACACAGCAGCGTCAGCTACTAGTACGACTGTCACATCGAAACGACACCAATTTTACGTTATATGGCTTATTGGAAAAGGACGTAGATAAAATCATACACAACATCACTTGAAATTTCATTTCTTTTTAAATAAAGCATATAAATTTTTTTCCAACAACATGATGGTGGGTAATATGCACTTATATACCAAAATGGATGGAAATATAGGACTGACCGAGATCGAAGAAGGTTGCCCGCTGTGAAAGTCACGTACGTATTACGTACTTTCTCTTGAAGGATAAATGACTAAGCTAAAAAAAATGAATGGAAACCTTTTCATCCGACAAAATGAATCACTCAGTGACGTCGTTTTGTACAACGATACCCTTATTTCATTGTTTACGTTTCTAGAGAAGAGTTTCAAGTTCCCCTTAAAAAATGTTTATTTTAAGACGCTTTCTCAGTTCTTTTATTCTAAGGATCGGCTGACCTGTACAACCGCATGATTAAGATATATATTTTTTTTAAATTTTAAAACATATTATGTACAAGGTTTATAATAAAAATGACAAAATATTCATTTACAGTATTTTTTTAATGAATGAACGTAGAATGCGTTACTCCTGTAACAAAAAGTAACCGACAAAATGAATCACTCAGTGACGTCGTTTTGTACAACGATACCCTTATTTCATTGTTTACGTTTCTAGAGAAGAGTTTCCAGTTCCCCTTAAAAATATGCTTATTTTAAGACGCTTTCTCAGTTCTTTTATTCTAAGGATCGGCTGACCTGTACAACCGCATGATTAAGATATATATATTTTTTTAATTTTAAAACATTATATTATGTACAAGGTTTATAATAAAAATGACAAAATATCCTTTTACAGTATTTTTTTAGATGAATGAACGTAGAATGCGTTACTCCTGTAACAAAAATTAATTTGTCCTACTGAAACAAGCATGTTATTAGATAAAGTATAAATTCTTAACTAGATCTCAAATCTGGAAGTACACGCTAAAAAAATTTAATGATTGGGTAAAAGTTCTATAAAAAAGAGAGTTCGTGACATACACTGTCAACTGTTGTAATGTCTCCCCCGCCTCTCTGCTTTGCTTGCTCTGCATTTTAGAACAAGAACACAAACGAAGAAAAGTAAACAAACAAGATACAAAGGACATGCATGTACAGGCAGAAAACATGAATGTTCTTTTATTCTTTTGTGTAAAAAAAATAATAATACGACATAGTTTCGCAAAGTATACGGTGCTATGTAAAGAAAAAAGGCGTTATTTTGTTTCCTTCCAACAACTGTATATACGGCCACCGTTGAACTTGAGTTCTATTTTTGGAACAACACAGTAAGCAGTACGTACGTTTACTGTGCTAATGATCATTCAAGGCAGCAGTCAAAAAAAGTTGTAGGAACAGCGACCAACTTTTGCTTTTCCCCCTTCAAGTCCCTTTGGGATATTATAAGACATTCCAGCAAGAAATCGGTATAAAGAGAAGTTATGTGAATGTTTTTGTTGCATATCGGCAAATGTATTTGTAGAGTAGGAAAAATAGACATGCTGAATGCTGCGCTGTGGCTGCTTCTTCTTCTTCTCTTGTGAATGGAAATGGTTCCGAGTAGGTAGGTATGCTGAACCTGATGGTGTTCATAAGTATATCGAGATAAAAAAAAGTGTAGATGGATGAGTGACGGGAATTAGAGTTTCAAGAAAAAAAATCTTTTCACTTTCTTGCTTCCCTTCATCCTTGTTGGCCACAGTTTGCGTGGTGAAGAATATAAAAAAAGTGGAACGTATATGAGCGGACGAAGGGAAAAGGGAAAAAAAATTGTCCCCCGGGTGTTTTTACAGCTTTCTACTCATCATCATCATCATCGTCGTCGTCTATCGTCTTATTATTTTGGTGACGTTGGTGTATTATGGCACTACTGCAAGCTCATCTATTTTCGTCTCAAATCACAAGTGGAAGAAAGGGACAAGAAGACAATAATAAGTTGCTATTACCAGTAAAGATATGAGTTTCACTCACACATTCACTCAACAAGACATAAATGCTAAGTAGTAAATGGTGTGCTGCCCTATTTCAGATTTTTTTTTGTACAAACAGTCCAAGACCAAGCCCACAAGTTGGACATTTTTTTTAAATGGGTTCAGAAGAATCACATTATTTATTTAATGTTTGTACTTGGAAAATGTATGGAGAAAGCTCCAACATTACCGTTAAAATTTGTGCGGGCATGTTTGAATTTTTGTTGAAATTTTGTTGTTGAGTATGCGAAAATACTTTTGCTTTCGTCATCGTATGATTTGATTTCTAAATTTAAAAAGACAATAGGTAATTTTTAAGTAAGAGTTTTCACAGC
This sequence comes from Sinhomidia bicolor, assembly GCA_027743785.1. Taxonomy (NCBI): domain Eukaryota; kingdom Metazoa; phylum Arthropoda; class Collembola; order Entomobryomorpha; family Entomobryidae; genus Sinhomidia; species Sinhomidia bicolor. Next base: position 10,759 of record JAHZMT010001264.1, read on the forward strand.
TCGTTAAGTAATACCTAATCCGCATAATAAGCCTCCTTATTTTATGACGTGGGGCGTGGGTACAGGCTGACACTGAAAAACAAGAGATAATGTTTATTCCAGCTTTGTTTATAGCATCTTTGCAAAAGTGGATGTACATATTACACGAAATGTAGAGTTATGATAATTATTATTATAAGTTTGAGATATATCAAAATATATTAAATATGTTGCCCGATGCCTTGAAGAAGTACATCATAAATCAAATAGCTTGATCTTCAAAATAAAAAAAAGTTAAACTTTTTCACGCTATTTTTAAATTCACAAAAAGACATTCTTTTTTAGTTCGTAAAAAAATTGTAGCAACGTCATCAGGATCCGCTAGGCTCGTAAAACATTTTTTATGTATATTAGACAATTCTAAAAATAAAAAAATACGACAAAGAATGTCTCCCTCACGAGACCGAAATAAAAAAGAAAGTAACAATGTATCAGCTACATAATATAACATCCGGAAAAATAAGTGAAAAAGTATTATTTGCTATTCACAGTTCAAAATAGGAATTGTAGTAACTTAATAATAGAATGCCGAAACATATACATATATGGACAGACACACATATATTTATCCAATCGAATTAGTGGGATAGGTTTGTACTTTTATTAGGTAAATACGTACTTTACGTAGTCCTTAACTAGCAGTTTTACCAACACGAACACAAGGGCACAAAAAGTCTATATAACCAGAAGTGACGCAAATGCAAAGGAAAACAAAAGTCGCAGTAGTTACGAACAACGTAAACTGCCACTTGTCCGCCTAAATATACTGCCATACGACCGATGCATGACGGAGAGAAAGAAAGTATTATTTTGTCCAAGATTTTGCTTTCTTTTTTTCGAAAGAATTATGGGTTGCCAATAATTGTAATAATCATTGCAAATTGAAATATAGAAAAGTAGCGAAAAATAACTGTTTTGAGAAAAGGATTGAAATGCTTCAGTTTCATAACGACAAATGACCACCAAACTGCAAATAATATAAAAGATTTCAAATGTAGCGCAATAAAGAGTACAGCGATTATTTTTTAAAAAATTAATGATTTACCTTAAATACTGAAAACTGCTGTCACACAGACAGACAGACGTCACATGCTAGCATAAAAATACATTTTTCTCTCACGGTAGCAGCAGGGGATTTGGCTGGTGCTATTTTCTGAATCGTGACAGATAAAACCTGCATATTATGGGATATAAATAAATAGCATTTTTATTCACTCGTGAAAATGTTTCAGGTTCATAACGACAAATGACCACCAAACTGCAAATAATATAAAAGATTTCAAATGTAGCGCAATAAAGAGTACAGCGATTATTATTTTTTAATTAATGATTTACCTTAAATACTGGGAACTGCTGTCACACAGACAGACAGACGTCACATGCTAGCATAAAAATACATTTTTCTCTCTTGGTAGCAGCAGGGGATTTGGCTGGTGCTATTTTCTGAATCGTGACAGATAAAACCTGCATATTATGGGATATAAATAAATAGCATTTTTATTCACTCGTGGAACTCAATAGCGGACTTTTCTTATTCAAGTTGAGAATATACGATATTATTATCGTTCTATAAATAGAATTTTTCAGCAGGTGGTACGTGGTAAATGAAACTGTTATTATGTTAATGACGACAAAAGATAAATACTGTAATATCATATGTGGTTTTTCCGGTGCTAAAAATCTTAATGCCAAAATCCTAATATATACTTTTTGCAATATTAACAACAACAACGACGACGGTTAAGGGTACTTTGTCATTTCATTTTGATAATGGGAACAATAACGGTAACGGATCTGCGACAAGGTTTAGGGTATCATTTTTATTTTTGAAACAATCCACACACCGTTCACGTTTTCTGTATATGCACGTGAATTACACTACTAGAACCTGATATTAGCCGAAATAACTCATTTATTTTGTGCGTTTTTTGGTGACATTTTACATTTGAAAATATTGAGAAAATGATCAAAAATCCAAACCATTAAATTAAAAAATAATGGTTTTTATGATGATGTCATAATGTAATATACTTTTCACGGTAATGCGTCTATACTCACGTAATTGATATTTTTTTGAAAAGTTTTATGTAACGCAATGGCTTTCTGATATGCTACGGATAGTTTACCTAGTTGTTTCAATGACTTGAGAGAATGAAATTAGGAAGATTTAGAAACAAAAAAAGAGGAGAAAAAACGAAAACTACTCCGTCTCCTGAATCTAAACTTGAGAAGCGATACTTACAACTCATCTCAACTCTGACATTTTCGAGCGGTGGAAATGGGGTGGGAAGGATACCGTACAAGTAGTGGCGTTGGGGTGTGTGTAGGAGTACATTTTGCACTTGCTTTTTGATCAAACGTATAAATATGTTTATACACTCAGCATAAACTACCCAGGTTTATGCATAAGCATAATACTTATAGGTATATATATATATATATATATTCATTCATACAAACATCTATACTGCAAATACCTACGCACAATGTTATATATATGGAACATCATCGTAATGTATCATTGTTGCACTCTCCTCATCTATGACATAAACGTGCTTATAAAAGGTGTGTACGTATCAGGTTGCACTTTCATCCCCACCATTACTGCCCCCGCATGCCTATTATCATTTCCCATAAAGATCACTACAGGAAGTCGTTGAACAGCTTTGAGATTGCGAAACGAACTTGAAATGAATAATAGATAATGTACTGTTATAGTGTACACAAACTGATCCACGGGATTTCTATCAATCGTTTTCTCTCTCTAGCCGTTCAAACTCGTATATTCCCAGGTATTATACATGGAATAGAAAACTATTCAAAATCCTCTCAAGGGCATAAAGAATTTACGAAATAGAAATTTTTGAACATCATCAACTGTATCAAAAAATGTTGCATGTGTAAAAACTCTCTACTCTAATCTATCTCTCGATATATTACAATAGAATACCTACACGTGTTGAGTTTTTCCTTGAAGTTACTTTTGCAAGTACTATGTACTATGCTAAGAAATCAAAAAAAAAACTTTTTTACAATTTCAAAAGAAACATTGCGAAATCAGTTTTTAATCATGTAAATCTAGATGCTAATGACCACAGTAAAGTTATTGGTTGAAAATTGAATGTCAGTCTAAAAATAATAATTTTCTACAATACTAATTATTATTAAGGAAAAATAGCTTGCACAATGAATATTTTTATACAGTAGTAAGTTGGCTCCATGACCTTTCTTCTCGGGTTCACATTTTGAAGGTTACATACTGCAAAATTACTTTAATGCATATTGAAAGTGAATGTGTTTTTTTGGTGTAGCTCAAAGGTGGAGTTTTCTAAAGAGCTAGGTGGTAGACAAGTTTTTTGTAGACATTATGCATAATTTATTTTCTTTCGCTTTTACAGTCGTCTGCCTGTTGGTGTTTTTCCAACGAAAGCGTATTTAATAATAATAATAATTTTCATATCATACTTTCACGTACTACCGTAATAATAATGTGTATACAAGCAAAAGTGCGCACAAACTTTAAGCAGAAAATAAAACAACTAGGAAGAACGAGAAAAACGCTGTGAAAAAGGTGTCAACCTAGTAAACACAATAGATATTCGTGGTAACACCCAACAATTTCACAACAAAAACATAAGACAGGTATAATTTCGCAGAAGCAATATGAAATGGACCTCTTAATCTTAACAAACTCACCAAAAGGAGAAATCATTGTGAAGTAGGAAGTGGAAGAATGTAATTTTGAAGTGGGAGTATATGTATAGCAGATAGAGAAAACACAAAACATTTACGCGTGGGTGGATGGGGACTCTGTATAATATGTACTATACTGTAACTGCTTGCTTGAAGCATTGGGATGTGATGAATGTAATAATACTGCTATTATTTTGTTAGCAAAAAGAGCAGAAAACTATTTTCTCTTTTGCTTTCNATAATATGTACTATACTGTAACTGCTTGCTTGAAGCATTGGGATGTGATGAATGTAATAATACTGCTATTATTTTGTTAGCAAAAAGAGCAGAAAACTATTTTCTCTTTTGCTTTCTCCCAACAACGTCGCCAACCTCCCTGCTCGTTTGTTTAGGCTTAAGTTTTTGTTTATCAACATTCATTACACACCATTATTATTACTCTCGTTTTTCTCATCTGAAAACATGTTGTTTATATATTTCATATATTATATAATAACATGAAAATTACAGCAAGGACACAGTCGAGAATAAAATCAGAATAATAGCTAATAAGAACCAAACAAAAGACTTTTTACCTCTTTATTGACCATTCTCACCCGCAAAGTTATTTCTCTTGTGGTTTCTTCTTTTTCAACTGCCGCGCTCCATATCACAATGCTTCCGTGGCGTGGCGACATTATACTTTAACAGTACCTCATCAGAGAGAGAAAGAGAGAGAGAGAAATATTTAAACAAAAATGAGCGAGAGAAAACGTATGTGGGAAAGCAACGCTGAAAAAAACGTGGGTGATCAGCAACATTTAGTTTCCCTTATCACAACTCTTAAAGTACAGAACAGGAAGACAGACAAAATAATCAACACAAGCAAACACAACAACTAACTTTTCTAACTACCTTGGTCAATAATAGCACGAGCAAACTATAATATAATTCTCATATAGCGCGGGGAAGAAGAGAGAAAGAATCAAATAAAAAGCAAGATTATATAATAGCAAATGAAGGAAAGCAATAATAAACGGTATATAGTTTCCATTCATAACGTTGTGAAACAAAACGGATATTAAAATACATAAGTAACGTTTATTACCCGAACTAAAATAATAACGCTTGGATACACGGGAACCTCCACAGTTAATGACACTGCATTTTATGCAACCTGTGCTACACTCTGTATAATGCGATGTTTATAAAAATAGTTTTGTAGCGTGGTCATATATGCACATTGCTTTCAAACTGTATAAAAAGCTAGTGACCTCGATGTCGTGGGTGTAAAAGTTTGAAAAAAAAGAATTTTTCAACAAGTAAAACTTGTTTTCAGTTTCGTTTTAAATAGTGAAACAAAACGGATATTAAAATACATAAGTAACGTTTATTACCCGAACTAAAATAATAACGCTTGGATACACGGGAACCTCCACAGTTAATGACACTGCATTATATGCAATCTGTGCTAAAGTCTGTATAATGCGATGTTTTTTATAAATTGTACTTATTGTAGCGTTGTCACACATGCACATTGCTTTCAAACTGTATAAAAAGCTAGTGACCTCGATGTCGTGGGTGTAAAAGTTTGAAAAAAAAAGAATTTTTCAACAAGTAAAACTTGTTTTCAGTTTCGTTTTAAATTTTCCCGTTGCGTGTTGTAATCCAATCGTCGTCATCTTTTGTTGTCCCGCTTTCAGTTTTTCCCTCAGCTTGAAAATTTGGGGACACTTTACAAGAAAAATAGGGTAGATTTTTGGTACTTTATAATACATTACATACATAACAACGTATGTGTGTACTTTAAAAATTACTTGAATGAAAGGTCTATTAGAATTATTATTTTGTTTGGCAGCAGCAGCAGCATTATAGCCGAGAGTTGGGTTTACAAAATGAGCTTTTAATGTTTTTATTCTCTTGTTCGTTCAAGTTTTTCTTGTTTGGTTTTTTTCCTTTGCATTTTTATTTGCAAATTACTTAAGACGAAAAGCCTTTTCATGTTGTGAGATTAAAAATCATTATTATTATTATTAATATAACGAAAAAGCCTTACAGTACGAACGAACGAAGAGTATAACTGTGCTGCCGTTGAAAACAAGCTTCTTTTCAAAAGTAAGAAGGATTAACTTTTTAAAAGAAAAATTTAGTAACGTTACATGGTACTTTATTATTTCACCGTCACACACACACCACCGCTGCTGTCGTGGTGGTGGCTGTACAGGAGGAGTTTTTTTGTCGTTGTTCCCGGGTTTAATTTCCTTGTAGTAACTTTGCTCTCAGGTTTAAAAAGGCGGAAGAAAAGAAAAAGTTGATAATAAATTTAATAAGCAAACTGTGAAAGCGTATATAAGGTGGGTAGAGGGGGAGAGAAGAAGAGGTTAGAATTTGTAGGATTTGGTGATGAAAAGAGATTATAACAACAGAGGTATACGTTCCATGATAAGAGGATTTCAGCAAGGTTCAAGCTTGTACTAGTAGTCGTCGTGGGTGTAAAATATTAGGGTTTCTTTTTCAGGATTACAAATTACAATTGAAAGGTCGGAAGCTGTCTTTGATGATAAGAAGCATTATCATCGTATTATTATGTCTGTTCTGTTCGGGGAACTTCACAATGACAACATTTTTGAGTCTTGGAATTGGGAAAGAGAAGCGCGTGATAATCTAATTACTCAAAGTTTTTAAGTGGAAGAGACTTGATTATTCTTCTGTTGTACGTTTCGTTTTTCTTTATTTGTAAAAGCAACAACGGCACCGAACTAAGGTAATGAAGCTACTAAGAACTTTTAACGTATGTATGTATATACACGCATATGAGCACGTGAACTCTCAATTTATTTCTGAAAATATAAATTAGCAATACATTAAGGAATGCTGATTTGTAGAATATTTGGTACAAAGTACATAGGTTAGTAATATCACAAGAGTTATGTCAAGTTTCATCATGCGACAACTTTAATTGTGCACCCAAAACCTCGAATATGTAAAATGAATAACATTGCATTTTGGTATTTCATGTCAAAATGTACTTTACGGAGAATGCTGAACTAGGATAAACATTAATACGTGTCTCATTAGTAAAAAACACAAATTCCTTCAACCCTCTTGATTACCAGTAATAACAATTTTGAAGATGTTTCGGGGTTTGTGAAGGAGTCTTTAATAAGTTGTTATTTAGAGTTTCCCAGTGTCATGATAAAAATATATATCTAAAAATAAAGCACAAAATATTTTTTAGTAGAATTCATTTTTTGGCTAAAGAGGCAGATTTTATTTTTAAAACTATTTTTTGTATTTTTAGTAGTGTTCAGTTTACCTCCTTATTCTGCACTCAGCTTTTTTTTAATTGGTAGTAAATGTTTTAAAAAGTAAGACTATTTATAGCAAATGTACACCAGGGATAAGTAGAATAGCTATAAATAGAAATAAAATGAGAGCTTCATGAATGGACAAGAGTATCAGTAGTTAGTTTATAAAAGCAAGCTTATCGTAACTGAATACGTAACTTGAACTTGGAGAGTATATCAAGTTGCCATTTGTGACTGCAGTAATTATTAAGCCTTTCCGCAAATTCATTTTGTCCAGTTCCAGCTAACGA